>JAPMOR010031586.1:319608-336494 GCA_026543865.1 Argiope aurantia | reverse complement strand
AGGAAAGTGATCGATCCTATATGGGTTTAATTCGTGCTATTCAAACTGTTTTTATTGAAGAAAAACGCTCAAAACCTTTCAATTATACAAATTAAACCTATAAATTATTTAAAATTTCGGCGACCCAGAAATATTTTTAAATACCAAAACATTGTAATTTTAAGCTGTAATATTACAGAAATTGTTTTCTTTCATTAGAGATTTTTCATGGTATTTACGTTTATAAAATTTAAGCCATGGAATTCGAACCAATGATTGTAATATTTTGTGGGAATCGATTTAAAGTACCACCAAGTATTGGTGCTGATGAGTCTAGTCAACTATCTGACTCTCCGACCCGCCACGAAAGTACACGGATTTAAACCATAAAACTGAATGACCGGACCGCCGCAACAGCAACACTGGCGGGAACTGTGCATGAGTCCTAAGAGCCATCACCGGCCACGGTACCACCCTCCCCGATGGAAGTACGTCCCGTCATCGATAGGAGGAGTCAGATCTCCCACCTATTTGCTCGCCACCCCCAGGGTGGCGAGGTCTAACCACCATGCCGGAAGCATATCATCCTCGTTTCGAGGTGCCTCCCCCGGGGGTTTGCTGATAAGTATAGCACAAATGTCATTTTAGACCATTATTTGACTATTTTTATAAATGGCTTTAATTTTTATAGCTAAGAAATAAGATTTTGATTGGGGCAATTTGACTAACAGAGGGCTACTGCGCTACTAGATTAAGTTGACTTTAATCACATTTTTGATAGTGACTGTCACTTACTTTCCTATTTCTTATGACCAAACTGGAATTACATTTTAGACCTTGGGGCATTTGCGATTTATATTTGTGGAATTTCGGTACCGAACAAGTTTTTAAAAGGAGGAGTGGTGTGAGTCATCTTAAACAATTCGAATGATTCTTTTATCATTTTCTTCCAAGTACAAACAGCATAGAGTTTTGAAAATTGCGGTGATTCTAATCCTATTTGGTCTAATATGTTTATAATCAAATCTATGAATTAATAACTACTATTAATGTGGAATTGAATATTGGGCCGGGATGGCCTGATTGATAGGGCGTTGGATTCGCGTCCTTTGGGTTGCGCGTTCGAACCCCGCCAACCGAAGACTCTCCATGTGTGTGGTGGCTGGCGCATGTATAAATCTGTCGTGGTTACTCCATGTCCAGAGTTATACCACTGGGGATACTGGATCAGGGGTGATCGTTCCCTGATTCAGGTCTAAATTACCATGGTCCATGGTGGATGAGTGAATGAAATGCATGGATGATGTGCGCCCCGTAAAAAGGATTGTGACGTGTGTGTAGCTAAGTCATACTCTTGGCCCTAGATGGCGCTACTAAAAAACAAGAGACTCACTCTTGGCTTAAAATCACCGACTTCTAAATTCAGTAGTGGGCTTGTCTGTGAGAAGTGCCAATTAGAAACAACAACATTAATGTGAAAGTCTCTAACAAAAGAGAAGTGGCATGAGTGATCATAAAAAATTCGAATGATTCTTTTGTCATTTTCTTCTAATTACAAAAGCAGAGAGTTTCGAAAGTCGCGGTGACTCTAATTCTACCTAGTCTAGTACAGTTGGCCAAATATATGAACTACCGATAATGGCGAAATGTATCTTCTGTATCTTCTGTTTGTCAAAATGATCTCGAATAGAAGTTTAACCTAGCTCTGAAATATGATGTTGGTTGTCTTCTTGGAAAACTTCCAAAGTAAAGTGGCCCAATAGATTTTGCCGGAAGAAAATGTCTCCCAGTCAGCCTGATTGAAATGAGCAGTTCGTTATTAAAGCGTGTATCTGTCTTAATTGCTGTAGTTGGATAAGAAGGCAGTTAGAGAACAGAACTTCTTTGCTTAATTCATGCTCCTCAGTCATGACATGCTCCAAATTATTAGGCCATTTGTAGATATATGACAACTTTTATACTTGCTCTAGGAAAAGCTTAGCAAGCGGAATGTCTGTTATCCTCTTAAAAAACAATCAGGAGTAATCATCTTAAAACCTCCTCGCATTGTTTATTTATTGCGTGTCATTAGCGATTAATAGTTATGAAATATCGATCTTTGAACTGAATTTTTGCGTCTTTACTAAATCTCGTGTGATCTTTGCGATTAATACCAGGCATGCGGTTAATACACAGGTATTGGAAAGTCAAATATAAAAATTTTTTTTGTTCTGACTGATTGAAACTAAAATTTGGCCCAAAAGTGAAATTGTAACAAAAATTTTAGTTATCAATTGCCATGTATTTAGTTCATTGCGTTTTTGAGACAGTGTCTCAATATGCTTGTGACAGCAGCAAAGAGCAGAAGAATGGTCAACTCATTGAGGGATTTGATTACAAATTTGATCAAATCTACACTTCAGATGTTAAATCTATATCAAAATTTTATTTCTCCAACTTTCAGATAGACAGAGATATTTTCTCTATATGAAGTTTGCTCAAAATTTGATAGAAATCTAAAAATTTTGAACAAAACCAAATATCAAATATCATTTGTCTAGCTCAAATATATTGTTACAAACCTGCAATTCGGCTTCCCAGCATAGTTTATTCCATCAATAGAAAGAAAGTTTTACAGTCATCTGAATGGGACTAGCGCGTCGGAGGTCCCAGAGCTTGGCGACAAACTTGGCGACCATTTGGCGACTTGGCGACAAATTTGGTGACTTTGGCGCCAAAATAGATAATACCCGAAACTTCAAGAATTTTCCCGATCCGTCCAGTAGGAACCGAGATACGCCTCGAACGTTCCTGATTGGTTGAGAGGCTTCTAGCCCCGCCTCCTGAGACCTATAAAAGGGTCCACAGCTGCCAGAGCAGGCAAGTCAAGTCGGACGGGGAGACGACGGAGTAGTCCGAAGACGGAGCGGAAAAGCCAGTAGTCCGAGTTCGAGAGCAGCGGAGTCGAGTCGACGAAGTCAGTAATCCGAGCCAGAGTCGGAGAAGTAGAAGACGGAGGAGTCGGAAGCGACTGAGGCAAGCTAGTGCTGAACTGAGCTGTGTGCTACTGTCTGCGGTAGATTCTGGTTGTATGCTACACGTCTCGGGTGAAGATAATCGTCTTCTGTGCTGTATATAGTTGTCGTTTTGTGCTGTCCTGTGTGTCTTCGTGTAAATAAACGTCGTTGTTTTTATTCTACTTCTGCCTGCTGATTGAGCGTTCTTTACACCATATCACTCCCACTATCAAAACGAACCCCGTTAAAGAAAATTTCGCAACAATGAAATATATTGTTCTCAGATAGATGGTCTTTTTTGCGGTGATAATTCAAAAATGTGTTTTTTAGACTCGGACAGGTTTGAAACGTTGAGATTCGTCAAAATCTCAAGTTTTCTGAAGATTACAATACTTTCTTTTTGCATCCTTCGTATATGAGAAATTTTAAAAAACACACACACACACACAAATAGCTAGAGAGATGCACAATATGGTTATATCATTAAAAGTGTAAGTAAGAATCAAATTTTGGACAAATTCGTCAAGATTCTGTCCAAAGCCCCTGTTTGCCGGTCAGTCTATTCGTGTTTTATTAATAATTCCCCATTTTTTTGGACGCATCTTTTCCTACTTATTAAAACCAAATATGTCGAGATAACTAGAACCGGGGCCAGAAAGTCACAAACCAAATATCATATATTTAAGTAGGTGCGTTTTCGAATTCTTAAGTTTACGTACTTGTGAATGTACAGACCGACATACGGTCAATTCCTGGTTGTATTTGTCCCTAAATTCGTTAAGTATCTACATTTTAGACAGTAAATTTTAGTACCAAATTTTATTCATCTGAATCTCTTCGTTTTGGAGATATCATTTTCACTTACATTCGGACAGCTAGAAGACAGACTTCATCTGAATGGTTTAATAGAAATCTACAAATGCAGTGTAAAGACCCTATACCAAATTCCACCCGTCTATTTCTTAAATTATCGTGTTTATAGATAGACAGGTACCGTTCCAATAATGTATTTTAAGGATCCAGAGATGTCTGAAACATGGGGATTCCTCAAATTCGATATCGTCGAGTTTTCGGCCATTATAATACTTTCTCTTTGTATATTATACGAAAAAGTAAAATCATCAGAATCACAGATACGTTTGCTGGCAATAGAAAAACACCGCCGACGTCCTGGCGTAATCTCCGTGATCTGGGCTTCCCGCGTTCGTGTCCTGGTTCGGGCATGTTTGTTCTTCTTCTGTGTTCTATCTGTGAGGTGTGTGAATGTGCCTCTCTGTAAAAAGGGGTTGGGCAAGCGAATGTGACGCATGAAGTAGCTAAGTCGTACACTTGGCACTAGTTGGCTCTGCTGAAAAAACAAGGGACTCTCACTCGGCTTAAATCGCTGATAGATAACTGTCAGCGGGCTTATAAAGGGCCGCAAGTCACAACAAAAGCACCGATTTAGAGTACACGAACAAACTGTGAAACGAGTATCTCGTACCTGCTTAAACATTTTATTCGTCTGATACCTGCTCAGTCTTCCCATTCAGCTGCAAGAAATACTCTGCATTGAGCTAGTTTAGGGAGGTTTTTTTTTTCAACCAGCTTCCCTGCATGCACCCACTATCTGGTGCATTTTGCGTTTTGCTTTGTCATATTATGAAAAGAATCGATAATGTTTCGTTTAACAGTACCACATTCCTTTGGTAGATTGAGTCCAAAATTTGATATTGACTTACAGTTTTGGTGTAAAGTTAATATTTTAATATCTATATTTCTACTACTTCAGTTTTAGAGTTATTGAATTCACTTATACAAGAAAAGACATATTAACCGAGAGCCAATCAGTTGAGGGGTTTAGACAAAAATATAATACACATTTAGATATCTGGTGATAATATCTTATGCTAAATATCATACGGTCTGCACATTCCACTTTTGTTATTGTGGTCGCATACACATAGTCACTCCAAAATCTCATTGCCGTTTTCCGTCCTCATTAAAAAGAAATATACAATTTTGGTTTAAAAGACCATATACTATATTTCATTTTTATAATTCTGCGTTTTTGAATTATCATGTTTACAAACAGTCAATGATTACAAAAATAGATTTTATGAATTTAAGTGGGTCTAAATTATGTAGATTCATCAATATTTCAAGGTGTAATTAGTTTTTATGGTTACAATTCTTTATATTTTTCATAAAAGAAAAAAAACAAAATGGGACCAAACGCCAGAAAAGATAATAGTTTGGTTATAAATATGTTCACTTTTATTGACTGAGTATTTGTGAATGGCGGATGATTACATCGATGCTTTTTGATAATAAAACTAAATTAACAATCAATCAATTTACATTTAAGATCTGATCGTTTTTCTAACATACGAGAATTTATTGCTCTCGTGTTTAGAAGTCGAAACGTTTCCAGAAAGGATAGAATCGTCTGACGACGTCAGAAGCATTCTAAATAAGCGACACGATCATAAAACCAGTGTGGCCCAAACCTCAACCGGTGCTTATTTAATTTTCAAGTCATTTAACCGGCCGCAGAGACATGCAGCATCTCTCTCGCTGGCTGTCTTGTCTTCAGGTTCTTTTCAGTGACGAAATTTTACGGTCCCGAAACCCACGGCGCGTGACAGTCGTCGTCCATTTATCACAATTAATTTGACGTCCAAATTGCGCGCCATTTGCGGCTTGCTCTTTTCGAATTCGACCGTCGCAAGTTGCCAGAACCGCCTACTACTCGTACGCAGACGATATTGCATTTTTCTTCTCGATTGCGGCTCGGTACGGGTACGATTCCTTGCTTTCTTTCTTTATTTTTTTAAAGTAGCGCGAGTCGTTTTCTGATTTCCAAGTACTCACAGTCATCATATAACCCCTATAGCCTCGGAATCAGTGTCTGCCTCTTATTTTTCGGATTTATGGTCTCTTCAAGAGCCGAACGAAGTGGATGAAGAAGGAAAAGAATAAAAACCACAGTAATAATAATAAAAACGGCAAAAAATGAAATAATAATAATAATAAATATGAGCAAGGGGAAGGAGAAAAAAAATCGTTTTCGTTCCGAAACGAGTCGGATTCCGTTCCAATGACGTTTTATAGTGGAGACCTTCCATTCGGATGTTTTGGCAAAACGAAATAGTAAATAAAAAAGGAAAATAAGGCGAATTCTCTGCGTACATAGCAAAGATGATAAAAGTCGTTAGACTTCGGCTGAGCGTGAGATTTTTCGTCTTGGTGGAAAAAATTTCTGTTTTGAAGGGTGGCCTTCAGTGTCGTCTGCTAGTGCTGCTAACCGCCCGGGAATGAAGGTTCTGTAACAGGTTGCTGTCGACCTAAAATGAACGATGATTGTTACGTGTTTCATTTGCTATGCATACCGTAATACTCACACTGTAAACATCGGAATATTTACCGGCAAAGGAAAAAGAAAACACTTAGAAGAATTCATATAGTACCGACAAATAAGAATTCAATAGTGTGTCAGACTGTGAAAATGCAGTTTGGCACAACAGTCATTTACATGTTGTCCATTCGTCATCCACATTGGAATTTTTTTCCACCTCTGTCAAAACACATAAGTATTCCAAAAATACATAGAGCAAATTTAACAGAACAAAAAGATTTTGGTTAATTTGTGATATGCTGTATTTCATTCGTGCAGTTCGAGAAACAAGCAGATATTTATATGTTTCATTTGTTACATATTCCATAATAATTAGGTACGCGAAGTCCATCCGGAGTCAAACTTCTTGACCTGATGTAAATGGAAATTTTTCAGAAGACCTATTGAGTCAGGTGACATTTTTGTGCATCTGACCAAGCCTCAGAATTCCAAATATGATCTTGATGATGCCCTTTTGTGTCGGACAAGTCATTAGTGGCAAAATGAAGGATAAGCAATCAGTGACGTGAAGTGCATTGATAGTTGTTGGGTTGTGCTAACATCCGTCCGGTTCTTTTCCCATTTTACTCAAAGCAATATCGAAAATGCTGTACAAAAGTTATTTATTCTTATTAATTGCTTGTTAATTAAAGTACTAATTTTTCTATCATCTTGGGAAGTATGAGTACAATAAATAATAGCTATTAGTGTATTTCACGTCACTGATCATATTGCAAACATTTTGTTGCGAATGGCTTGTTCGGTAGAAATTATATAGTTGCTTTAACTTTGCTCGAACTTTATGAAGCTTCAAATTTATGAAATAATCTAATCCATTTTAGTTTGTTTTTTTCTTTTGTGGCATGCTTGGCTGATTTCTAGTTGATGTTAAATCTTTTTTTGAAAGCAGGGGGGAAAGAAGGATAACACCTTCATTACATCGTATTCGTGTAAATTTCAGGAACAAATAACTCTTCCTGTCATTTTTTTTTGTAATATTATGCACTTTCTTCTTATAACCAGCGATATTTAATACGTAATAAAATATGGCAAGATGTTGCCAGCATATTCGCTTATTTTTCATAAAAATTATAAATTAATATATTGTGTGCATGAATTAAATAATTTTTGACAGAACTCATTTTTTTTTGGAAGATTCAATTTTTTATTTTTTTAATTTTAACTTCCAAACCTCCCAGAGTTCTAAAAACACATTTTTGGCATAACGTCTTTCTGTCTGTCTAACACGATAACTAAAATATTTCGAGTTAGACAGGATGAAAATTAGAATACAGACAAATACTACAAACTATAGAATATAATATAAAATAACTATAGAATAAAAAATAGAATAACTATAGAATATAAAATAGAATATACTACAAATTTGGCAGCCAAATTTGCAGATTTGTACGAAATTTTGAACAAAACCCGTTCAAAGGAAGTTTCACCAAAACGTAAAGAACTAAGTAAATAAAAATTTAGTGCCCAGATTTAGCATCCAAAATATAGATTCTTATCAAAGTTTGAACCAAATCTAGAGAAATTATCGAATTTTGAACAAAAGGGCTTATCGTCCGTCTATCTGTACTTTTGCCTGCATGTAAATGCAGTAACTCTTGAACGCAATGACTTAAATCAATAAAATTCTGTATGTTATCTTGTGACTACAGCTATAGTTCTATGCCAAATTTGAAAAGCATTGCGAATTTGCAAAAATTCAAAACATTTGCGATCCTTTCCAAAGTCTATAATTTTATGCTGCGAGAAAGGGAGTATGAACTTAATTGGAGAATATGCTAGAAACTTTCGAGGTGGCCACTCCCACTGACTCTTTCTTAATTCTGAATTTTATATTACCAAATTAAATTATTTTGTGAAATTTTCCAATAAAAATAAATGCAAACCAGTAAGTGTCATTATGAGTGCAAGCAAATGCCAGGCGGGCTATGAAATTTAAATTTTAATCAGCACGATACATATTATGAGGATGAATAGATTCTATCTGAAAAGCTGCAAGGTTTACTAGTTTGTATCACGAATCATTGAAAACAAAGGTCATAGCTTATTTTCTTATTCCTCGTTAGAGATCTTGTAACATAAAGCACAAACCATTCTTCTTGTTTACATAATTTTCCCATTCACATAAAAACCAATGTCTTTCATAATAGTTCTAACTTTATAACCATTATTGTTAGACTTTATATCTTTTGTTTATGGAGGCTGGGTGGAACACAGTCTAAATTGCTAGTTTTATGCATCATTGTGGCATTCATATTCTTTAACTTAACGTTATTTGATTTACATTTCGCTCTCGTTACCATTTCGGTTTACTATTATTATAACCACTTTCATTGATTTTCTGAACTCTGACGTAACATCAGAATCATTCTGTTTATTTGAGAGAGGAGCCGGTGTCCTGGCAGGGGGGTAGCGCGTCTTCCCCGTGATCTGGTCGTCCTGGGTTCGAGTCCCGGTTCGGGCATGGTTGTTCTTCATCTGTTCTATCAGTGAGATGTGTGAATGTGCCCCCCTGTAAAAAGGGGATGTGCAAGCGAATGTGATGTGTAGTAGCTAAGATGTACTCTTGGCCTTAGTTGGAGCTACTAAAAAAGAAAAGACGCACCTTTGGCATAAAATCGTTGATTTCGTCAGCGAGCTTGTCCACGGCAAGTGCCATTAGAAACAACGACAACAATTTATGAGAGGTTACCAAATGTATGCAATGTGGAAACCAGCGGAAATGACCTCCAAGAAATTTTCTCGTATATTCCTGAATAAAAGTGTTTCCCCCCCCCCCCCTCCCAAACGTGTGAAAATCGTGGACTTAGGAAAAGCCGTGAAAAACTCGAGTAATCAAATTTTTATAATTAGAGCCCCATACATGAGCATTTTGTGCTCGTAGTATTATGAAGAAAAACAAATGAATAAATGTTTTTCTTGTGTCCAACAAAATAATAATTGGACACATTTATTTTCAGACCAATTGAAACCAAAATTTGGCAGAGGTATATAATTTTAGCAACAAAATCACATATCCTGTTTCATTTATCTTAAGTTTTGTGAATGTGCAAACCAATAGACAAACAACCTTATGACGGATTTGGTTCTGACTTTGATACAGAATTGCATTTTATATGCTAAACTGTGTGCCAAACTTTATCTAGTTAACTTTTTATATATTGAACTAGTTATCGGGTTCATTTCTACACGGACAGACAGACGCACAAGCAAACTTCCCGCAAATGGATTGCGTTTAAAATTTAATAGAATCTATAATTATAGTGATAAGACCACATACAATTCGCGATAGAATTACTGATACAACAATACACTTACTGATTCTTCTTCATTCTACTGCGCCTTTATATGTGTGTGTGTCAAAGAGTGACATTTTCCTGCTTAGAAATAATGCTCATTCTAACAAAAATCCCTAACCAACTTTTATTATGGGAAAATTTGCTTGTTAATTAATTCATTAAAAGATGATTCCATAATCCTTTCCAGAAGAATCCTTTCCATGATCCAGATCCCAGAAATAAACTCGGAATCCTTTTTAACCAATTTGAGTTGAGGAAAAGACTGCTCATCCAACGAATATCTGAATTACGCAACGACGATTATTTATATTTTGGAGGAACAACAACAACAAAAAAAAAATTGTGCATCTAACATTGGTGTTTGGCGTACCTTTTAAAATTAATTTCATTAATAAAAGTTTAACTTCATTAATATTTTTTTGTCAAAAAATGATTCGTTTGAAGTTTGTCAATCCAGTCAAGTACAATAAAATGGCAAAGGGCAAAAGTCCAAAACACTAACCAAAAAATTGCAGGAATGAATTAATAAAGCCATTTTATTCCCATATAGCATCCTACTCATATAAATAAAACAAAACATAAAAGCATGTCCAGTGAAATGCAACATTGCAGCAAAATGTTAAACGTACAAAGTCATAAACACCAGCACAAAAAATTGCACGAATGAATTAATTAAGCCATATTGCATTCGCTTCCTTTAATTCTAATGCAAATACTACGAGCGGACACATATTTCAATAAAGCTTTTTTTAAAACAAGCGGCAGGACGTGCAGAAATAATTCTTTCTGAATGAAATACGTTCCTTCCCATGCAACGCCATTGTCTTCCTTCCCTAAATGCTCCTTCTGATGAGCTGTAAAAACCCTTCCATTTCCCTGTTGGACTCTTCATCCACGACAATCCCACATCTAAAATTCCCATCACGACCGCCAGCTAAAGATCAAACAAGCGGTAATCAAAGTCGTCCAATTAGTGGCAAGCACGGAGAGGCTTAAACCTTCTCGTCACGTCCATTCCACCAATTAGCATCTTCGGAGCAAAGGCGAACTCTACCTGCAAGTGTGTTTTCTGCAGAGGATCAACACCCAGGCTGGTTGTAGTATGTGGGTCATGTGACAAAACGCGATCCACATAACATGCGTGATCAACCACGAATGACGACATAGCGTGATCCGTGACGATGGCACACGCTATTTCGCACTCTCTCACTGACCCTTGAAGCACCCCTCGGCCCCGGGAAATCTTCTCTCTCTCCCGGAGAAGTTATTCTTTTCCTGCTTCCTTTTTCTTGGTTCGAAATGTCATTTACCCACCGAAGATGGATTTCCAATATTCCACGCGAGGTGAACCTCGGTTAGAAATGAAGGAAGCAGAATGTGTAAGTGTGCAGGAAGATTTTAATTTTAGTTTCCATTGTGAAATGCTTCAAATTCTGGTTTGCATTCGTGTGTCACATGAATAAATTATTATGATTTGGCGATATTTGCGCATATAATTATTGATTCTAGTCGCCTTATCTATACAGCGAATCTTTTCACTTTTTCGTATACGAGGTATTAAAAACAAATTCGAACTCGAGATTTGGACGGATCTCTACATTGTAAATCTCCCTGAGTTCGAAAAAAAATATATATATTTGGCATTATGTTTATCTGTCTGTCTGTCAGTAAACACGAAAATCAAAAGCGTTTTAAACTGGACGAATGAGAGATAAGTTTAAAACGATTTAAGATGGACGGGTAAAATTTGATAGATGGTTCTTATACCAAATTTGTAGTCCATTATATAGAAAGTTTATTGTCCGGGTATTAGAATATAAGTTAATACGATAAAAAGAAGAGGCGAGATGAATAAAATTCAGTATAAAGATTTAACATCAATAGTTTAGACACCTATCAAATTTTGAGCTAAATCTAGCAAGGATTTGACCGTCTGTCGGTTCGTACTTTAAGAAACATGTAAATGTCATGACTCAAAAACATACGGCTTATGTGATTACAATTCTAGTTCTGGGTCAAATTTTGGTATCAATTGTTGTTAAAAACGCATCCAAAACATAACTTCTATTTTCCGATACTATTAACCGCATGTCAGGGAATAATTGCCAACAAATTTGTCAAGGATTACATGACAGATTCAAAAAATTGCTGAATTCAATTCAAAGGTTAATATTTTGCAGCTATTATACGCCAGTGTCATACAAGGCGTTATCTGCCTTATCCAATTTCCTTTTTGTTTTCTGTAGGGGAAGTAACACATTTTTTAGAAAGTATGCGATAAAGTTTCAGTGAGATCCCTCCAGCTAATTTGGAGATATATCTCCCTATCTGTGAAGACGATAACGAAAAAACATTCTGAACTACATGGCTGTAATATGGCATATAGAATTACGAACAAGTTTTTAAATTTCTACCAAATTTTGATAAAATAGATGAAATTTGGTTAATAATATTTACACCAAATTTGTGGTTTTCTGTTAAATTTTTAACTTAAAGTTTGTCCATCTGAATGCAAAGGAACACGGTAACTACGAAAGGCAAAGAGCTAGATAAATAAAATTTGGTGCACAATTTTAATATCCGATACGTAGATTCGTATTAAATTTTGAACTCAATCCGCCAATGATTTCTTTGTCTGGTCGGTTTTTTCCCCCCTCCTCTTAAATACAATAATTTAAAAACACAACGATAAGTCAATGAAACTAATTGTAACAATTGTAGTCAGTTGTCAAATTTAGATTTTGGTTGTCTGAAAAGTCTTGCAAAATGTAAATTTAGTCTCTTTCCCTATTTTAAGAAGCACAAAGCGCTCATGTCCTGAAAATAAAAATCTATGAAATTATGAAGTTTAGGGCAATCCTCAAAGTCCTCATTTGTTATGCAAACAGTTAAAGCATAGGATTTATTCCAAATTTTCATGTTTCAATACAGTCTTTATTGCCAGCATACATAAATAGACGTCATTCTCACTGTGCATACCATCTAACATGTCACTGCACCTTATTTTTTTGTGTCGGGTTGAGATGTCATGCGCTTTTTACTCTTGAAATAAACTCAGTGCATTTCTCAAAGAAATTGACATGGCGCATTTCACATGTATCACGTGAGCAGGTATTGATTCCTTAGAGTCTGCATTAGATCAAGTTCTTTTGTACTGCGAATCTAATTCAAGCATTTAATATTTCAACTGCGTTTTGATTGTAGTCATATTTTGCATAGCCATTTTATCTTTGACATGGAAACAGATGATTCTTAAACAGATGAAATCAATTACATTGTATTTTTTTCAATAACAATTATGCATTTGAAACGTCTCCTTCGAGACATGGCGGTTAAATAATTAAAATTAATTTTTTTTAAGTTCATTCACATTTGAATAGCTGGCAAATTGAAATTCAAGTGATCCTATGATAATCATTCTTTATCAAATCGATTTAAGAAGCTTTATTCTGCATATTGATAAGTAGCTAATATGCATTGGGATCTAATATTTACTTTCTGGTATAATAAAACTCTCAAAAAATTTGATCTCGAGTTTTTTTTTAATAAATTTTTTTTCTGAATTACAAAAAAAAAAAAAAAAAAAAAAAAAGGAATGTTTGTTTGCCTGCGGATGCAATAACTGTAAATTGAAATGAATTAGGAAGAGCAGGAAATGAATTAATTAACAGGAAATCTGTCTATTTAATTTTCCAAGTGCAAGTAATCTTGCAAACTACAAAACATGAAGAGCTAGATCGATACAATTAACATAATTTAAATATTAAAAGACATAAGAAATGGTTGTTGGTGTAGATATGTATAAAGTTCTGAATGAAATCCATCAAAAGCCTGATCGTCTGTCTATCTGTACATTTGTATACATGTAAATACGATAACTCAGAAATGGTCTATAATTTAGGTAATGAAAATTTAATCAGTGATTTTTAACTAATATTGTAATTTTGTGTCAAGTTTTGATTTATATCAATCAGTCAACAAAAAGTCGTCCAAAATGTATTCTCTATTTTCTGCACCATAATAGAAAGCATAATATACTCACGTATGGAACGTGGAATATATAATTTTGAGCCCTCGTAGTATTCATGGTCCAATTCTTGATCCACAATTCTTATACGGGTTGAGAGGTGATAATATCATTATTAGGGAATATGAGAAAAAGTTTGAGAAAAGCCATTCCTGCTAATTTAGCATACATCTTTTAGCAAAATATTTGAGTATTATTTAGTTGGAGATTCTTTTCTTTTTAACTTATCATGGTTAAATAGTATAATCCTAAGTTTCTCATTCATAAATAAAAGTCAAAATTATGGAATATAGGAAATCTTTCGAGATATATATAGTAAAGGCTGTCCCAAAATTAAAACAAGATTTAAATTTGCTACTGTTTGTGCAGTAAAGTGTTTACAACCTTATTAAAAAACTATTTGATACCTGATAGTTTAGAGTTAGTAAAAATAGAGCGTTACAAGATAGAACAACGTGTTAACGCGATATTTGAATTAAATAAACACATTTTTTCCCTTCAAATTGTTATACTTTTATTGAATTGTAAAGTATACAGGATAGGATTATGTATGAAATAACACATAGAGCAAACAGCTACTATGGCTTTGCTGGCACATACGCTCTCTTTTGTCGAAATTTTCCATGACCATTCTGCATAATTGTGGCTAAATTTCACTGGTGTAGCGTTGAATTTCCTTCTTCAATGCGCGCTTGCTTGTGGGATTGCTGGCTTCGATTTTTGACTTCAAATAACACCATAAAAAGAAATCCAATGATGTTAAATCAAGTGATCTAGGAGTCCAATTCTCAAATTTTCGAACTGTGGCCGCCAGGTTTTCATTATTTTTGAAATATTGTTCAACAATGAAAACATGTAGTTCTCTCTTGTAACCCTCCATTTCTACTAACTCTAAACTATCAGCTGTCAAATGGCGTTTAATAGAGTTACCAACACTTTACTGCACGAATGGTGGCAAATTTAAATCTTGCATTAATTTTGGACATCCTTTATGAGGTTTACTTTAGAGAACGGCGGTTGACATGCTCAATAATGAAGATGCTGAAAAATGTATGTGGAGGAAATAATTTTAATGGTTTGAGGTCTCCTTGACGAGATAAGCTAGAAACTATTGTAGGCTTTCTTGTTCATTGGAATTAATTTTGCTGACGTCAGATCTTGCTATATTGCACTGTATTTTATCTCATCACATCCCTCTATTTCAGATAGGGCAATTAATTTCATATTTTTGGTTTAAGTAATCACAGAGCAAGTTTGTAACAATTAATCTGCTGATGCGCAATATCCATTGATGTATAATTGAATTTAGGGTAACTTCTGTCAAACATGCTATTGATTCATAATTGTACTTAGGGTAATTAGTGTCAGACCTGACATTGATCCGTAGTTGAACTGACATAGGGTAATTAATGTCAGATGGGCCTTCGATACATAAATGAACTTAGAGCAATTGTTGTCAGACATCCATAACTGAACTTGGGGTAATTGGTGTCAGACATGCCATAGATCCATAGTTGAAATGACATTGTATAATTTTCTTTCTTTACCAAAGAAATGTACCGGCATAATATAAGCTAGGAAATATTCGCGTTTATAATTTAATTGGTAAATTTTTAGAATATATTTTTATATTAGTTTGAGCCAAAAAACAGCATACCTGAACCTACATATGATTCAAGCAACATTGGAACATTCGACTTTCTTGTATATACAAGTTGCCTACTCTTAACGGTGAAACATAAATGATCATAAAATCCCCCGTCTTATTTCTCGTTTTTACTAGAATATTTTTTGGTGCATTAACCTTTAAAAAAAGCTCCAATCATCTGCGACCAAAAACTGGCCAAACTGTGAAACTTAATATCAATATTTCAAACGAACTTAGATAATTTCAGCTGCTGCCTAGAGATAGATCACCCAATTGGTTGATTCCATTTGCATGAGATAACTTTTAATTGGCCTAAAGTAATGACTTGCACAATTATGAAAACTGTACAAAAATTTAGATTTCATAATTTTTCAGAGGCTCATTTATTGATTGGAATACCATAAAATATAATTCTTTATACATTCGAATCATTTTCAAATTAGGGCTAAATGCATATCTTTAACGATTTATAAATTTGCTACTAGGCCATGATTATAATGAATATGATGCCCTGTATGTATGTTATATACATAATTAAAATGAATTCCAATAAGTTACAGGTAAAAAAAAAATACATATTTTTATCTGTAAAATTTTCTCTAGAAAATTCCCCTGCCGCCGTTGTTGTACTTAGTGTGCAAAGTCACGAAAAAAAAGTCCAATCACGAGATAAACAAAATTTGTTCTAAACGGCATTACTCTCGAAATCTGATTGTTTCCGATGGTTAGACGAATGCTCTACGCAGTGTAGTATTCAAATCCTCCAGAAAGTCGAGATGGAATCGTGTTCATCTGACAAGCGCATTAATCACGGGCAGCGACAAGCGAATGAATTGCGGATGTCGTTAAGTTAACGACGCATTAATATTGATGAGGCGGCAGAGACAAATGAGATTGAGACCCGAAGAAACGGTGAAACCATTTGTAATTTGTTTGCAATGGAATATCATCTTTGCTTAAGTGATCTGAGTATTTAGTCAGCTTTTGGTAATGTGTTTACCACGTGTTATTTAGTTGCATCTTATTAGATTTTCTTGCTGTTGTGTCAGTATAAAATTTCTTGAGGTTCCGTTTCAATTTATCAGATTTCAGTTGGTAGCCTTGTTTTTATTATTGTTGGACTATTATAAGCAGGAAGAATTTTTCTTCCTGTGTAATCTAATTCGAAAATGTCTTAGACTATTATTTTACCCTGAGGGACCTAATGGAAGTGGACAAGGTATATTATTTTAGAATCAGAAAAGAATATGAATATTATTTTCTATTGACGGGCCTGATCAAAAGGGAACCAAGGTGTTATTTTCTAGTAATGGACGATGTCGCAAGGAGCTTCTGATGTTATTTCTGGTAATGAGCGATGTTGAAAGGAGCATCTGATATTATTTTCCGATAACGGCCGATGTCGAAAGGAGCTTCTGATATTATTTTCCGATAACGGTCAATGTCGAAAGGAGATACTGATATTATTTTCCGATAACGGCCAATGTCGAAATGAGATACTGATATTATTTTCCGATAACGGCCAATGTTGAAAGGAGAT
>JAPMOR010031586.1:296739-307375 GCA_026543865.1 Argiope aurantia | reverse complement strand
TTTTAAAAACCACATAATTATTTCATGACATAACATAATGTCATCTGATTTTCTGTGAATATATTTTTATTTGAAATGTAAGAAAAAGAAGATTGTCTGTTCTTAAAAAAGAAAAGATAATTTTACAATCTTTGCTAATTTATATCTTTTGTATTAATATTAATCAGAAATTTTCTACTAGAGTTTCAGGAGAAATTAGAAAATAAAACGCGACTAAAAATTTTCATGATTTTATATTTCTAAAGAATGATTTTATATACACAAAGAAATGAAATGAATAGAAAGCGGATATTCAAATACTTATCTTATAGAAATTGTAAATCAGACGTTCAGATACCTATGCCGGATTTTAACAATGTGTCAAGAAAGCAATACAAGTTGGTTAGAAAGTCTTTTCGTGATTACTAAAAAGTATTACAAAAGAATCACTGAATATAATTTTTTGAAATATTTGCTATAAGAATTCGTAGTTATTTTTGTTTTGGTTTTTTTTTTGTTTAATAAATATCGCAATTAATACAGAAATTGTAATTTTACACTCAATTGTTGTCAAAATGATGTCAACGAGGAAAAAAAGCCCAATGTGTTCTTTGGTTCCCTGAATTTAAATTTATCATAACTGTTCAATGTCAGTATTCTACATTGAGGATACAATGTTTGTAACGTCAGATGAAAATACTGATGCACTCACAGTTAGGATCAGAAATGTAATGTATAGTATGACGGCCGAAATGTTAGACAATACTTGGTGATAATCGAAATACCGCTTCTACATTTTTTGAGTTACCAAGGGTGTTCATATTGAAATTAAATGATGTTAAGTAGCTTTATTAATAACTTAATAGACATAACAATATATTGAAATAATTATATGCCAAATTATAATAGTTTTTTTTTACAATAATCTTTTGTATTGGGGAAAACCCTTACATGTTTTTTTTATTATTATTATTGAATCAAATTATTTTCCAAAATGGTTTTGGTGACCTTTATTAATATCGAACTAACGGTTCGTTTTCATCTTTCAAAAACCGTTGAAATTTGTTCGTCCAGATCCCAGTCTCAAAGAGAATCGGTTCAAGTGGCGATTTGAGTACGAATGGTGAATTTTGATCTTCAATCTTTTTAAAATAATTGCTAAAATAATAAAATAATTTTAATGTAAAAAATTTAAGAAAATATTGATTTATTTTACTTAAACATTAAAAAAACCTTCCTGAGAATGCTTGGAAATTTTTTATATTAGATTTATTTATTTTTTAGAATTATTAAGAAACGCTTAATTAAGACATTTAAGAAGCATTTCTTTAAAGCATTTAAGAGTTATTAAAAATATTTTATTAAAATATTTAAAAATTACTTCATTAAAACATATAAGAATCGTTAAAAAATAATTTATTAAAAACGCTATCAGCCTTAAACGACCAACTGCTTCATCGGAAATACGAGTTGTGTTTATTTTTAATTAAATCTCTAATATATAGATAGCTTCGCTTTATTGATTATCCCAAGAAAAAATTTGAAATATTTATCGGATTTATTTTAATAGTCTTACACCTGCTCTATTCATCGTGTTAAAAAAAATACTTCACTGGAGTCAAGTCTTATGTTATTACAGTGTTATTAAAAATGGAAATGTTTGGTTTATCTATTTTAAATTTTCACGGTGCTGTAACTTCAATTTCTTATTCCTTAAGTAAATCACACAGATGGAAAAAGTAATTTATCTGCTTTGGTTTCTGCTTTTGGTTAACCGCATTTGGGTAATAAAAAAATAATAATTTTAGAACCTGCGGGCCTACCCCTTGATTTAGATTCCCATCTTTCCCATTCCGAAAACTGAATCATTCAAGAATTAAACCACCATCCTCCACGGTGTCTTTCTCTTTGGCGACGCAGGGTTGCCAGGATCACCGTTACTGAGGTCATCCCGCCCTCGCCTCGTCGTGGCGGAACTGATTGTCCTCGAGCACGGACGGAGGTCAAGGGTCGAGCCGATCACGCGAGGGGACCGGTCCTCTCTTCCGGACAGTTTTGATGTCGCGATCTCTTATCGATAAGGCTGGCTGGACGAGTGACGTGAGTCGTGACCGACTCGCCTTTTCTCCTGCTTTCGTGTAAGCAGGCTTTTTTACGATTGGGTCGGCGGGCTTTGAAGCCGGACCTCGTTACTTAATCGATTAAACAAGTGGAATTTCGTTTTATTCTTTTGCCAAGTTGGCGGTGAAAGATCTGGCGACAGAGAATTTTGACAACAATTATCTATTATAAGTATGGTATAGCTCTAAAAGCATATATTGTCGAATTCTGGCACAAAATTCCGCAATATAAAGGTGCAGTTTCTTTTTTAGTGAGATTGCTATCCTTTATGGTATGCTAGTGATTTCAGGTAATATGGAGAAGGGTTTCAATACACTTTTTTAAAAATAAAATATCAAAGTTTATATTTACATTATTTTCCAAGTTGGCGGTGAAAGATCTGGCGACAGAGAATTTTGATAGCAATTATAAGTTCGGTACAGCTCCAAAAACACATATTGTCGAATTTTGGTTCAAAATGCGATGAATTAATTTAGCTGGCAACATACTGGTGCTGGCCTCTTTTTTAGTGATATTTCTATCTTTTTTTTGGTGTGCCAGTAATTTCGGGTAGTGTTGACAGAGAATTCTATAATCATTTTCATATAAAATAGCGATGTTTACTTTTTACTTTCTCGTATAGAAAATAAACAATATTTGCTAAGTTGGCAGTGAAAGATACGGCGACAGGGAATTTTGATAAACAATTATCTATTATAAGTACTGTATAGTTCCAAAAACACTTACTGTCGAATTTTGGTTCAAAATGTGATGAAATAATTTAGCTGACAATATAATGGTGCAGGCCTCCTTTTTATCGAGATTTCTGTCTTTTTTGGTGTGCTAGTAATTTCAGGTAGTTTGGACAGAGAATCCCATGCTTATTTTCATATAATATAGCGATGTTTACTTTTTATTTTCTCGTATAGAATCTATACTTATAATAAAGCTCAATGTGTGTGTGTGTATGTTGGCGCTCTACAGACCAGACCATTCAACCTACAGCTACCAAATTTGGCACGTGTATACCTTGGAGGCCGGGAATGTGCACCTAGGGGTTATTTTTTGGAATTTTTAATTAGAATTTTATTTATTTAAAAATTAAGCGAAATTTAGGCGTGTTTCTGCTATAACTTCCGAAGATATTACCGCACGAAAAAGATTTTTACATGAAGTTAAAGATCAAAAATTTATCTTTTAAATGATACCAATATTTTAACCTTAAAATTAAATTTCTATTTTTAATGAATTTTAAATAAATATTTTAATTCTATTTTCAACAATTTTTTTCGTACAAAATAAAGATAAAATTTAAGCTGCACGAGCACGTTTCGCATTCATGGGAAAAAATTAGCTTTTTTCAAAGTGTTGCCATCACATTGATTAAAGCTCCAATTAAAAATAAATTAAATCTTTTTGGAAATGAAATCTGCAAAAATATAATTTTCGGCACGTGTCTGTAGGAAATGAAACAAATATGAAATATTATTTTTTCTAAAAAATAAATTCAAGAAAAATTATTTTATGATCTTTTACACTCTCTATATTATTAATCCAATAAATCAGTTTTATTTTAAGGCAAGTTTTGTTTAATATGAACAGGATATCCATTCAAATTAGGGCCACACAGCTAATTTGTAAACCTTTAGTAAGACACAGATATGCTAAAATGGTCTAAATGGAAAATGATTATATTTTATGTAACTTGATTCAATAAATGCTCTAATAAATAACGAATTTTTGATTTTACATAAAGCTTCTACTATGGAAATCACGAATAACAAAATGTTCTTGAAACACTAATATTTTAAATAAAAGGAGTTAATTTCCAATCAACTAAATCAATCACTTAAACTGACTGATTTATGAAAATTTGAATATCACTATTCAATAAAAAAAAGGATAATTTTAGATTTTCCATCGATCGTTTCAAAGAAAATACGCCTATCAGCGCGCAGGTTTCTCAAGATTAATTGACCTAAGATTATGAAAATGTTGAGTTTTTCTAAATTTTTAACATTCAAAACTTCATAAATAAGTCTTAGTTGATCGTGGAAAATAGAAACATTCATTCATTTATTTAAAATTTGGTGTGTCCAGAATATTTCTCAGAATATGATACCTTACTGCATTAAATTTAGACTTCATAATTTTTGAAATATATTTATAGGCCGGAACAAAATATTATTATTGATTTCATTTCAATCCTTTTGAAAGCAAAACGAAAAACTGAATTTTATGCTGAATCTGAGAAATTTTTGTTGAATTATTGTTTGAGATATTACATAAATTATGAAAAATATTTTGTAGTTCACATAAGACTTAAACACCGAGCGATTCTGTTTGCAATACTCATATTCAATAATAATAATAATTAATAAATAACAATAAAGATGATAAATAAAATAAGACGCTTGATTTTAGGAAAAAATTATCTTTATATTAATTGCAATTTCTTCATTTCCACTTTAAATTAAAATTGAAGTTTTACCGGAAATGACAACAAATTAGCAAAATATATATAGTAAATTGAACAAAACGATCTAAACAAACTGTATAAGTTTTGTATGACTATCAAAATGTGAGGATTAAAAATGTTTTGTTTGAGAATCTATTAAGAGACCAGTTACTTAAAATATTTAAT
Source organism: Argiope aurantia (assembly GCA_026543865.1). Lineage (NCBI taxonomy): Eukaryota > Metazoa > Arthropoda > Arachnida > Araneae > Araneidae > Argiope > Argiope aurantia. The sequence continues at coordinate 302,652 of JAPMOR010031586.1, read as the reverse complement.
TGAAAATTGTAGCGAGAGGTAATACTGGCGAACCGGCTGGTCGCCAAAGGCGGCTAGTATACAATATTTGCCAAGTTGGTGGTGAAAGATTATAAGTACGGTATTATTCTATTATAAGTACGGTATAGCTCCAAAATCATATATTATTGAATATGTAAAGGGGCGGGTCTCCTTTTTAGTATGATTTCTATCATTTCCGGTGTAATTTTAGTCAATATTGATAGAGATTTCAATACTCATTTTTATATAAAATAGCAGTGTTTACTTTCTTGTACACGGACATAATTTGTCAATTTGGCGGTGAAAGATCTGGCAACAGGAAATTTTTCATTAAATAATTATCTATTAAGAATATGATACCGCTCCAAAATATCAAATTGTCCAATTTTTATTCAAAATGAGATGAAATAATTTACCTGGCAACATGAAGGTGCAGGCTATTTTATAGTGAAATTTCTAATTTTTTTGGTGCACTAATAATTTCAGGCAATATTGATAGAGTTTTCAATATTAATTTGTATTACTTTTTCATATAGGAAGAATTCAACTGATCTCCATATTTCACACCGTCTTGAATCCTAAAAGCACACTTTTGGAGCTATATATGCGCACAGTTTTAAGATAAACAAATGAAATTTTATATGTTGTCTTTATAAGAAACTTTGTGGATTTGTATTCATATCAAATTTCGAAAGAACTCCATTTGGAGGCCATCTGTTTGTCTTATCGAGTGAACACGCTAACTACAAAACATCAAGAGCTAGATGGCTATAACTTGGTACACAGGCTTAGTATTTAAAATGCGGATTCGTAAAAACATTTCAACAAAATCCGTTAAATATTTATCATGTTTTCGTTCATGGATATAAACAGGATAACTCAAAACTGCTCCGACTTAAGTGAATGAAATGAATCGGCCAGAGTGTTTCATTTGCAATTATTAAATTTGGTATTATATATATATATATAATGATATTTTAATATCTAATTTAATCCAAATTAATTTCCTAAATTTTTGCCTAATTCAGTCTATGTCGGGGTCAGTCTAAAATATTGTCTTATTTCCTGATCTCATTCCACTTTAAATTCAATTGAAGCTGTGTAAAAACTACTGCGCCAACAGTTGCCCTTGCCAAGGTGAACACGATTATTCAATTGACACGTGGTCAGAAACCTCATGTTATATAAGACTAGTGATCATTTGTTTCGTCCCTTCCTTACTTCTGCTTTTGTGCCGAGCTGTGGCGGACGTGCCTTGTCCGCGTCTCTGCTTGTAAATAATTATGCCCTCCAGGATATATTAAAATTAATTTAAAAATGTTAAATGTCTTTTCAATGCCTTCCAAGCTGCATTCTGCTTCAAACAAAATAAGCTTATATATATAATATATAAACTAAAAATTAGAATAAGTCTTGAAATTTCTCTTGACGAAACTTTAAAAACTATTATTGCGCAAAAATAAATTTTATGCAGGTTCAAAATTATAAAATTTGTCTTTTTTATGTTATAAATTTAATAGTCATTTAATGTTTTTCCTTATTTTTGGGGATTTTTTTAATTTATTTATTAACTTATTTTGGTCTAGTTTCCAACAATAGATTACATTATTATTCTGAAACTCGAAATGTTTGAGAGAATATTGAAAAGACTTTGTGGATAACACTCATCCTCGTTATAAATTATTGAGCAACACACAATGATAACCATAGCATTTTTGAAAAAATAATATTCTAGAGTAACAGTTCATATTTCTATTTTTCTAGAAATTTATAATAGCATACAAGTTTTCTTGAAGATTAATGTGAAAAATATAAAAGACCAAATGCAGCAATTCAGCTTTGGGATTATACAGGGTGTTTATTTAGTCCCCAACCCATTTTGATGTTTAATAACTCATAAAATATTGAAAATATAAACAGACTTATGGCATTTATTGATGGAATAACTCATATATTTTCCTTTTCAGGTTTAAACATTTTTACTTTTGTAAATATCGTCTGCGCGTGTGGTTAATTTCAGATAATTTCATTTTCCAGTCTAAATATCTTTACTTTTCTAAATATCGTCTGCTTATTAATTGCATTGTTCTCTCTTTTGTTTTTGGCAACTATTGCAATGTTATGTTTACTTTTGATGTGTTTGTTCTATGTAGTACTTTTGTATGTGATGTTTTATTCGAGCGGATATTAAGGAGAATGCATACACCACAAGAGAAAGCACAGATTTTATGGTGGCTCATAGAAACGAAGTCGATAGTGCAAGCACAGAGAAATTTCAGAAGAATTTACCAAAAAGATCCTCCATCCAAAAACAGCATCTTGCGGTGGAAAAAGAATTCTCTAGAAATTGGAAGTATCGCAGATAAGAAACGTTCCGGACGTCCTTGCACAAGTGATTTTGATGTTGAGCGTGTCAGAGAGGCATTTTTACACAATCCTAGAATATCTGTGAGATCAGCGGTTCACATTCATTGACAAGGGTCATGAAACTTTTTGAGTCTATTTAACCATTTATGTTATTAATTTTAATCTATCTTTATTATTTTATGAGTTATTAAACATCAAAATGGGTCCGGGACTAAATAAACACCCTGTATATAATACCTAATATCTTAAAGGCTACTGTTTGTTATTTATTTATACAAAAAGTACTTGTATGAGCGACGCACTGCAAAAGAATGTGAAATAAATAAACAGAATATTTGTTACTTAGCTTTCAATAGAAGAAGAAATGCAAGCAAATAAAAGAATTTGTGGAAATAATTTAAGTTATATTGTGTTAATAAATATTGTTGCAAATAATACGTAAAATGTTTTTTTTTTTAAATAACACATTTCAAATGTTCAACACAAATAAATTGGTATAAATAAAAAGGGTTTTTTTTTATTTATTTATGAAGATAAAAAAATAACGTTTGTATAAGAAGGGTGCCCACAATTGTTTAATGAAAACATAGAAATTTTGTTACATTTCTGACGAATAAAAATTATTATTAAAATTTCAAAATTTCGCTCAGTGCACATTCTAAAAATTCACTGTATATCTATATCACGTTTATGCTCTAGATTCAATCGCCTGCCCTATAATACAGCAACACATACACACATTAATCATTTTTATTGTTAATCGAAATTGCGTTGTTATGAATAATTTTATTCCAATAGAGAGAAATTAAACAGATATTTTGTTTATTACAGTAGTATATTTCATTTTCCCTTCCTTTTTTACTTTCACGTATGCGTAGTATACAGAAAATATAACAATCATCAAAAAATCCGAACTCTAGATATTGATGAATCTCCACGTTTTAGACCACCCTGAGCTCGAAAAAAAAAAAAAAAAAAAAAATTTTTCAAAAATGTCCGTCTCTCTGTGACAAAGATAACTTAAAAACGCTTTCAGATAGCCAATTGAAATTTGATATATGTTTTTTACATCAAATTTGAAGATATCCATCAAATTTTGAGTAAAATATATTCGGAGGAAGACAATCTGTCTGGGTGTTCGATTACAAGTTAACGCGATAATTACAAAGCGAAGAGAGCTAGATCGATAAGATTCAGTACATAGATTTAACATCTATATTGTGAAACTGTGGGCCAAATCGAACTACTAGTTGACTGTCTACCGATCTGTACTTTCAGAAACAAATAAACGCGATAATTGAAAACAGCAGTGACTTAAATAAATCAAATTTGGTATGAAATTTTGTGACTACACGTGCAGTTTTGCTTCAAATTTTTGTACCAACAGGTTGAGAAATACGTGTCTAATACATAAATCCGACTTTTGGATAGTGTAACAAATAGAAATTACTAGAATATAAAAAACAGGATATTAACTTTTCAAATGCTGCGCAAATAAAAAACACTGGATTAAAAAAGAAATATACGTTGTTTATTTGTTACTTGAGCTACGAGCTCTCCAAGCAACATATTTTTCAAAATCTTTAGAACTACAAAAAAAATAAAATTAATTATTCTAAACATTTTTTTGTGCATCAAACGATATTTTACATGTTGCCAATTTTTTATAAGAACAAACAATCAAATTGATATAACCGACGATAAAAAATATAAATAAATATCACTTGAATAAAGTAAATATCAAATACGTGAAATTAAACAAATAATAAATGTATTATCCAATTAATTATACGAGAATAAAAATAAATATCACGTGATCTTAACAGATAGTATTGTCGCATGCCAGGGATTAATCGCCAAACAACTCGCCAAGGATGGCGTGATGGATTCAATAAAAAATCTAAATTCACGCCAAAAGTTAATATTTCGTAATTGGTGTGCGCCAATGCCATGTAAGGTCTTCTCTGGCATGGCAAGTTTATTAGAGAGTAGGCGAGAAAGTCTTGAGGAAACAACTCGCGCTATTTGGAAGAAGAATCCCAAGAAAATGCAAATTTTATGATTATCAAAATGCAGATTTTGATTATACTCGTTTTGATTTTAGAATTATAAGTTTTCAATTTTAATGAAATCTTAATGGATTGAATTTATACCCTATAAATTTTCTTTTAAAATTTTTACGTATCATATTAAATACCTGCAATCTGTTTTGAAGATCACTTTTCACCACTGAAATGTATAAGACTAAATGGAATTAGGAAACTAAGATGAATTAAGGATAATTGATGTTTAAATGTATTAAAGTTTAAACTTTCGAAGAGATTACTGTGTATTTGTTTTTGAAAGCTTGTTCATAAAAGTGTATTTTACAAAAATGTTATTGGAATATTTTATAGCACCAATATTAAACTTTTAAGTACAATTTATTTCAGATTTATCAGCAACTTGTCTTAAAAACAAATAAAAAATGGTGGATATTATTCTATGAATGACAAAAGACAATTAAGACAATTGCGGTGTACAAATAGTATTGGCAATTCAAATCAGATGCAAGATAAGAATCACGTTAAACTTATGATAATATTTTATCTAGAAGATAAATACTTGTGAATACATAATTATTTACCCAATTTGGCGATAAGCTATTATAGCATTTATTTATCGCATTGGAGCATCAGGCCAAAGAACGATAGTGAATTTAAAGAAAGGCTTCTGAAGAGACCTTGTTTGACTTTTGAATCTTACGAAGTATTTAAAAACTATAGATAATTTATATATAAAAAAGCTTTATACCTATCTAGTTTAGTCTATTTTTGAAAGAGATAGAAAATCCTTGTATTAAGAAACGGTTTTTTTTTTTTCTTCCCTGTTTTGGTTTCAGTAATTGGTTTTAATATTTTTATTATCTTCTTTTATGGAACAGCTAATAATTATTATAAAAATATTTTTTTATTATTTAACTAAGTTTACCATTTTTGAAAACGACATTTTATCTTTGTATTAATGGAAGAAAATTTTTTTATTTTAATTTCAATAATTAATTTTTAATATTTTTCTTGTATTCATATGCAAGCAGCATTTTTTCCAAAATTTTGTAAATCTAATCTTCTAAAACACAAGGTTGATGTTTTGTAGACTTATTTACAATTCCTCCATTTTAATTATGGCGAAAAATAAAATCTTACAAGTAATTTCTTCGGGTAATTTACTTACAAGTAATTTAAAAACATAGAAATAATTTCGTTCATGTAAAAATGATGAGAATGTAAATGAAAATTATAAATTTAAAGGAAATATTCTAATCGGTGTCGAGAAATAAGTTTTATCTTTATGAAATTTTATAGAAAGTTTGAACAAAATTCCATACTGAGACTATTTCCTACAAATATCTTAATAATGATTAGAAATTAATCCTCTCTGTATATATATATATATATCTTTTGAATTATTGTTGACGTATTAAGATCTAACATTAGTTGAATAGGATTATTGTCAGCATATTATGTTCATTCCTTAATATATTTTTTAATATTTTTACTTAACAAA
>JAPMOR010031586.1:273998-294938 GCA_026543865.1 Argiope aurantia | reverse complement strand
GTTTTGCAATTATTCTCACATAATTTTATAAATTATGGAACAAGCATTTTATAATGTATAAAATATTCCACAATTTATATTCTTGTATTTTTACATATTACGCACTTAGTCTCTGGTATAGTAAAGTGCATCGAGAATGAATTTTGGAATTTTTACCTTATTAATTCCTTATTCCCTTGATGTCAAATTTCATTTATCTGCACTTTATGTTTGTATTATCTTGTTCATATATATATATATGGATAAGCACAGACTAAATAATATTATTTCAAGAATATAAATTTAATTTTTAGTGTTAATTGCTAGTTTAGAGTTTTGAATTTTACTCTGCATTTTTTCTATATTCAATTTTTCTGTATTAACAACATTTTGTTTTGTTGTAATTTCTGCGTCAATTCATTAAACAGAACTCTAAGAGGCCCATCTCTCACATCATCTATTTCCAGATTAGGTTAGAGGTAGATAAAAAGATGAATACTCTTGTTTATTTACATAGCAACACAGGAAGTCGGCTTTCACAGGGCTTTGCCAAATATTAGCTCAGAATGTGTAAACAAACATCATCGTAGGTTAAGACGAAACGCAATCTCAGTATTAGAGATAAACGGCAAAAACATCCACAAATTTTATATCAAGCTATTCGAGGCTCACAGTTTTATCTTCAAAAAGCTTAGAAGTTTATAAGCCCGCATACTTCTGAACTAAGTATGCTACTATCAGAACTAAAATTTTAAAATTTTCTCCATTAAATAAATAAGTTATTTCGCAACAATTTGATTTAGCAAGATGGTGCTATTATAGGAAATAGTATAGGGAAAATTAAAACGTGTATAACTATAAGCTATTAAATATGATATTAATTTTTTTATAATAGTTAACGTAATTAAATAGAAGCATATAATTGATCTGAATATCAAAATTTACCTGTCCGAATGTTCGCTATCGGGTCAGTATTGCGAATTAATAAGAGCAGCAAATACTTTTAATTGTCTGCAGATTTATCATAACCCTCGGACCTAATTCTATTCTTAATGTTTTCTAATTCCATTTGTGTATCTCAAGAAAATTAAATCTTAAATACCATTTATCGATGCTCTGCAGAATAAAAGTTTAAATTTAAACAGTTTATTTACCACACAGCTCATTATATTCTCCTAAATAAGACGCACATAAAGAAATATTACTTAGCTAGTAGTATGCTGGCAGCTTGTGAAGGGTTGCCAATGAATATGTAGATTACAGGTCTTTTATCGCCAACTATGGGAAAAACTAACCAAACTCTCCTGATTTCTAACTAAATGTCTTCTGATGGCTAATATTTAGCACAGTTGTGGTGCTATTCATTTTTATGACGACAAACACCATGAAAGTCTATAAAGATCGATGCAGAGATATATCATTTTGATATGGTACCATTTGACAGCCTTTGGTATCTTGTATTATAACGATGTATTGTGATTACAATAACAACATTATTGGGATCTTACAATGATTGTGCATGCACAACACCGTTCATAGTGCTGTGGATTTTCATATTAACAAACACCATAAAAGTCTTCGGCACCACAAAGAAAAGTATCATTTTGGGGCCTTTAAGCTTTCGATATCTTTTTGTAAAAAAAGTATTTTTTGTTTATAATAACAGCAGGTACAGTAATCTACTAAGGCCTTGAAATAAAAATTGAACAAGTATCATTCTATTTGGCACACATTGTAAATCCAATTATCATAAACAGGGTTTACTGTGGTAGAATGTTTATTGTGAAGACGTCTCGACATTGTGCTTCAGCAAGAATATATGTTTTTTTCTTTTTTAATTGAAATCTTCAATCAAATTTAAATTCATTGTAATTCTAATGAGATTATAAAGATCTCATCAGAATCTAATGGTATTCCGAAAGTTTTATTCCATTGTTCTCTGTTCAGCTTTAAAATAATAACTGAAACCAAGAAATAATTAAAATATAAATTCTGACAAACATTAAGAATTATGATAATTTTTCATTAATCTTCATTGAAAAATGTAAAAACGGATGGCAGAAATGAATGTAATCAGAATATTTGTCATTTTATCATGAGATGCATTGTCTGTATAATACCACAATATATCTTTTTTTTAAATCTAAATTTTCACTAGCGTATTCGCGACCTGCTACTGCAAGTATTGAATCTAAACCACAAAATTATACGTATAAATGCAGCAATTCGTCACATTTTCTTAAAGTATTTCTTCGATTCCTATCGAAAATGACGCGGCGAAAGTCTCGGCGGGGGTCACTATTCGTGTGTCCTTTAATCTGCAACACCAAGACACCCTTAAGTACCATCCTTTAACTGCAGAGGGAGGAGGGGGAGAGATTGAGATTGAATGAACGATAAAGAAAGAAGGGGGTAGGGGGAGTTTCAGAAATGCCGAGGCCAATCAAAGTCCGTTCTTCCGTTACAAATTTGTACTCCCCAGCATCAAACCGAAAACAGCAGAATAAAGAAAGCAAGGAGAAATGTCAAATTACCTTTTTATCGCTACTGAAGATCCAGGGCCACGGGACTTAGGCCGCTTCTTCCCCGAACGCAGCCGCATAGTTTGTCCCCAGTCATGCAAGGATGTGACGTGCCCATTACGGGCCCTTATACCCGTTCTGCATGGCTGGGCCCGAGCCCAATTTCAGGCGCTGACCTCTGCGAGCAGCGGGGTGCATTCGTTTGCATACCAGCCCGACACTCGTGAGACCCGAAGATTTTCTTCGAAATCTGTAAGAGAGTACCTTCTCTCTCAGTCATAATCTCGGGGCAATAAATTCGATTCAACCTCGTGGGATCTGGAAGAGGTATCATATACACCGGCTGTAACTTTTCGGAGAGAAATGCTCACTTAAGCCAGTCCAACGGCACGCATATAATCATCGAATAAAGCGCACGCAGAGTTCACGAAGAATTCTTTGAGTGATATCTGAGTGATGTAGATATGCATCGCTAATATATTTCTTCTGCGTGATCTTCTAAGATTGTAACTTTGCTTGATCTTCTGGTGCTAGAGTTCACTAGCTTTACTGAAACTGGGGTCTAAAACTTATTTTTTTTTCACTCGCCATCTCATTTATCCTGTAAATCACTTCTGATTAATTTTTTCGTGATCACACGTGAACTAACAAGTAGAAAATAAAGGATTAATTGGATATAACTACACTGGTAGAAATATCGGAAAGTGAACATAAAGTTCGTAATGAATTCTTGAATGATAACCAAGTAATACATATATATACCACGTATATATTTATTTTGTATAATTCGCCAAATTGTGACTTCATTTGATACTCTGGCGCTTGGGTTCACTAATTTTGATTAAACCGAGATCTTACACTTTTCACTCAAGTACATTTTACCTGAAAAAAAAATCTTCCGAAACTCCATTCCTCAGTATCTCTCTCGAGATCCCAAATGTACATATAAGCAAAAAAAAAATAAAATATTCATTGGATGCATTGTAACGGCGGGAATTGAACTCGGAGTTCATGAGGAGTTCTTGAGTGATATCTGAATGATGCAGATATATATAGCTGATGTATTCTTCTGCGTGATCTTCCAGGATTGAGACTTCGCTTGATCTTCTGGCGGTAGTCCTACTAAAACATGGATCTTAAAGTTATTTTTTTCGCTTGCAATCCCATTTAACACAGAAATCTTCTGATTAATAATTCTTTTGTGTGACTCGTGAACAAATAAGTAGAAAATAAAGAATTAATTGGATATAACTACACAGGTAGAAACCATTGTAATATCGGAAACTGAATGTAAAGTTTCTAATGAATTCTTGAATGATATCCAAACGATACAGATATATAGCACGTATATATCTCTTTTGTATGATCCGCCAAAATTGTGATTTGGGCACTTGGTTCATTATTTTTGATTAATTCGGGATCTTACACTTTACACTCGCGTCCATTTTACTAGAAAAAAATTCTTTCGAAATTCCATTTTTCAACATTTTAGAGATCTATGGTCTTAGAGGGTAGCTTCAGGTGTTACAGTCACAAAGGTGAGTAGGTACGGATATTTTTCTACCCTCCAAGACACAAATTGGTGCAACTTAAACATTTAATATCGTAACTGAACATCATATTATCCAGTTATAATATTCATGTAAAGATTTTCCCTATCTCAAAAAAGAACACACACTTCTAACTGGGGTAGAATCTCTATTATTCTTTCAAAAATGGAATTTCGGCGAATAAAGCATATATTTACTTGCTTTTTAAATTGATGGCAAGAAGTTTTACGGTTACAGAAGATCGTAGATACTGATATTTTTCTACACACAAGGACTGAAAAATTGACCCATTCTAAACATTTGTCGAAAGTCCCATATTAGCAAGATACGCCATTTATTTCTTGTAAAGGCTTTCTTCACCTCAGAATTGGGACAACTCTCCTAACTAGGGTTGGATAGACGAAATCACTAATTATCCTTTCAAAAACGGAATTTTGAAAGCAAGAAAATAAAGGATCTTTAAAATAGAGACTAAATAAAGGCTTTTTAAAATAGAGCCTTTATTTTCTTGATTTTTAAGCCACTGAAATACGAAGTCAGTTAACCGCCAGAGGTATTAGTATTCCTGAAGCTTTTCGTCTATAATTATCTGAAATATTATCAAACAAAAATTATTTATATAGTATATTAAAATTCAAAAAATATTATTTTAATTGTATGAATCTAGTTGTTTGCCTGTTCTTAACTTTTTTATTCTTCCTTTAATTTTTTCTAAATTAACTTAATTTTCAAAAATAAGCAAAGAATAGTGCTATAAAATATTATTAAAATATTTATAACTACACTGGTGTGCAAAACTTAAGCAACAGGTATGTTTTTTGCCATAACTTCACGAGAAACCATCTGAGAGACATGAAATTCAGAAATGAGATACAGCATTTGGTTCTGAAAGAATGACGAAAGCATAGTTGCGCAAAAGTCAATACAATGCATACAGTATGGAATCAAACTAAAAAAGGCATTATTGAACTCATAGTATCGTTACACATGATTGTCTGTCCAAGAGGAAGAACAGCAAGCAGATGTTCCTTATTATAGGATATGCCCTCCCCTTACTGCAATGGTTGCTTCGCACCGTCTCCCCATACTCAGCACCCGATTGTCCAACAGTTCCTGAGGTAAGAGTGCCCATTCCTCAATCAGCATCTGTTTAAGTTGCCGGGTGTTCCCAGGAGGATGTAATCGTGCCGCAAGGCGTCTCCCGAAAGTATCCCACACATGTTCTATCGGATTTAAATCAGGGGAGCACGCCGGCCAATCCATTCGAGTGATATCTTCACTTTCCAGGAGCTCCTCAACAGCATGAGTCCTGTGTGGCCGTGCATTGTCATCCATAAAAACGAAGTCTGATCCAATGGCACCTCGGAACAGACACACATGGGGAAGGATCACCTCCTGACAGTAGCGATCTCCAGTTACAGAACATCTGTCGAAAACGTGGAGCTCAGTCCGCCCGTTCATCATAATGCCTCCCCAGACGACAACTCCAGGACCACTGAAACGGTCTCTTTCCGTGATGTTACTGGGATGAAACCGTGTCCCGACCTCTCTCCAAGTCAACTGGCGTTGGGAATCGCTTTTGGCACTAAAACGACACTTTTGTTGATTCCGAACTCTTCAGCTGCACTGGTCACACTACGCCCCTCCACCAGCTTTCCGATCATTCTTCCACGTGTGAAATCGTCCAGGTGATTTCTGCTAGCCATATTTCACGAATTAACTCACGTGCACTTGCAGCGAATGTCTTTAATTGCGTCTCCGTCCTTCCTTTTATTGTAGTGTTGAGCTGCGCGCGCCTTCCGCACGTGTTTTGCGTACGCTCACGTCGCCTGTGACGTTTTGTTCCTGATATTTGCATACGCATGATCTTTCTCTTGAATTATGTGTTCATTGTACTGATCGCAGGAACTCCTTTTCTGCAATTTCATGGCTATCTGCTTAAAATTTGCATTGTTGCTTAAGTTTTGCACACCAGTGTATTTTAGTAATAATTTTTGCAGTGGATTTCATATCGTTACCATTATTTATACCAATATTTAATTACGTATTTTTTGTCCATAAAGGAAAACTTAAGTTTTGTTTAAAAGCGATTTTACTTCCATTCTTTTATGCAACCTCAGTTTTTAAATGAAGCCTTTTAAATGAAGTCTTTGAAGTATATTTGGTAATATAGGTAAACTTGATTATCGTTACTAACCTTTAGTTCATTTTAATAGTATGAATTAATTCGGTTGGACGTAAAATATACGGGGCTACTTTAATGCCATTCTGTCACAATTAGGGACGTTCAAGTTCGTTACAGTGCAGGTGTAAAGCCACCAAAAAAATCTGTCATAATTTAGAACTTAAAATAATTCTATAGAGGAGTCATAAATCTCAAATTATATATGGAATTTTCTATTGAAATAAATCAAAATTAATATTCCCAATAAACAAGCCAATCGCAAAAAGAATCTGATACACTAATAAAGTCTTGATGTTTAAAGATTTTATTTATTATTTACCTATTTTTAATTGTTGTCAATATATATCAATATTCATCATTGCGATTATTACTAAATTCGTGTAATCAATTTTTTTTTTCATAAATCACAACCAGATGGCGTTTATCATTTGGAATCAAAATTTAATTAAAACTGATATATTAACTAAGTTCTGAAATAATGTATTATCTTCAACAATAAATACTACTTCAAAATTTCAAAATCTTAATCGTCAAGGAATTAAAAATCAATCAATCAGTTATGCATTTATTATAGAAATGAAATATGTTAAATAAACACATATTGAAGCTAAATAAATAAAAAATTCAATCATTTTCTCAGAAATAAAACATGTATTTAGTATTCTGATCTTATCCTAAAGAAGGTGTAAGATAGTCCATGTTTATGTCCATCTCCGAAAGTCATTCGCATTCATGACTCCAGTGTAATCCAATAATGTCAGGTTTCACAGCAGATTTTATCGTTCTAACCACGATGTCTATTTTCTTTGCGGTTTCCGATGAGGTTGATAAATTAACCACCAGCCTTCATCCTTACAAAAGGCGGCGGATTTCTTTCATGAGTAAATGGACATTTTTTTCAAGAATAGTTCATCATCTTCCTTTTTATTTTATATTATTTTTCCCCTCTTCATACACGAAGTATGCAAAAAGAAAAAATTGCAATTTTTTTTTAATGTCAACTTGCGAATCTGATTAATCTCCAAAATCCAGAACTCTCAGTTCTAAAAACACATTTTTGAAATTATGTCTGTCTGTGAGCTCAATGACGCAAAAAAAAAAATCGAGCTAGAAGGATGAAATTTGGTCTAAAATCTTTACATCAAAATCTAACTCGTTGGTCGGCGTTTATCAGACAGAAAAGTAACCAAATTGATAATGTAATATGTTACCAAGAAGATCAATTCAACAAGTTTATTTGAGGAAATGGTCATAAAAGTAAATCGGTTTTTTTTAAAGCAATTATAATGTTGTAGAGTAAGTTTATGGGCCGCGGTGGCCTGGTGGTAAGGTCTCGGCTTCGGAACCGGAGGGTTTCAGGTTCGAGACCCGATTCCACCGAAGAACCGTCGTGTAAGGGGGTCTGTTGCACGTTAAATCAGTCCTGACCAAACGTCCTCCCGCTGGTGTGGCGTGGTGTGGAGAGGGGAGTGCCAGCTCAGGTGTCGTCCTCGTCATCTGACCGCGGTTCAAAATTACGAGGCCCGTCCCAAAATAGCCCTAGTGTTGCTTCAAACGGGACGTTAATATAACTAACTAGAGTAAGTTTATATACATGCCTTAAAAATATGCTCGTCTTCGAATAACGAGTTTTTTTTTTTTTTTCAAAATTGTTTTTTGTTTCTGAACCCAATTTTTGATTAATTTTATCTATTTTCGAAATGCACAATAAAGTAATGTATAAAAGTAATAAATTTCAGTTCGATATATAAAGGTATACATTTTTGAAAAATGATGGATTATAAGAAAGAACGACAATGTTCCGAGAAATTACCGGATGATGTATTATGCGAACGAAAAAAGATTATTGACTCCTTCACTCTGAATACCAGTAAAGAATATTGAGAAGCGTCATAAAATAATTCAGCAAGAAGCGATAAGTCTTCATTAAAAAAAAAGGGGGGAATGTTATAAACATGACGTAAATTAACTTAATTTATTTAGTATGTTCAGCTTTATCAATTACTATGCATTTATATGGCCAGCGTGAATTGTAATTGAGCTACAGATAAAATAGCAAAGAATTACCCGTGAAGCATAAGCATATTTGATTCATTCGGCTCGAAGAAACACATTACCTGTGAGACATGCTTGTTTCATATGTGTTGTAGTAAAAATGTAAAAATTTTCTTTCTTATAATTTGATTACAATTTACTCAGAATATTTCTACTTGCGGCTCAAATTTGGATTTCGTTTTAATTCATAAGATATCTAATTACCAAAGTATGCGAGTTAATAGTTCTTAATTTGTCCGTTTGATGGCGCTGGAAATAAAATTTAGTTCACAGTCTAGACTATTACGTCGATTTGCTGATATAAAATACTTGTCAAAACTCAGTTGATGGGCAACATGTTTCGAGTAAGAATGATAAGGTGTTTGTGGGGTAAACATGTATTCGTTTTAAACAAAATAAGAGCATGCACGAAACGCATTTCTTTTCTTGCTTACTCAAAAGAAAAACATTGGAGCGAGCCATCACTTTTTTGAGGACACATAATGCGATAATGCCCGAACATAAGATGTCAGTGCGCATTGATTTAGATAATTGAAATGTGAAAATTCTAAACTTGTGCGCTTTGTGGGATCAGAAGGATTTGAAATCCCAAAAGCTTTTAAAATCAGGCAAAACTGTGAATACTGTTTACTACGATCAATAACTAATCAATTTGAACCACGCAGTGATAGAAATGCGTTCAAATTGAACAGCAAGACACATAAAGTGATTTTACCGCACTCAACAGACAATACTTCAAAAGATGTCTAAAAACAATTTGCTGGACTGAATCACTTTAAAACTTGAACGATTTTTTCTCCACCAGGACATCTACAATTTGAAAGACAGACAACAATATATAGAGCTAAAGATAGCTCATACTTTGGATAAAGTATTTTTATTATTAGCCGGAACTCATGGTAAAAAAGAGAGATTTTATGCTTTTAAATGTATTATAAAAGTATTTCTTTTAACCCTTTCTAGGGCCGTGGGAAGTGTGCTTCTCACCAAATTCATCAATCTTTGTATGAAATTTTGTAGGTTGGCATCAGTTCTGACAAATTTTTTTAGTAAGTCAGAAAGTTAGATGCTTCAGTTCTTTATCTCAGACAAAATGATGTGTCTTGATTTGTTACTTAATTATTAATAAACCAATTTAATTAATTAATCAAATTAAATTTATCTAATAAGCTAAATGAATTCCTTTTCTTATTCTAATTTCAAGCCTAAAAATATTTTAACATAATATGACTAGAAAAAATGAACCTTTAAAGGGTTAATAAACCATATCTGAGGTGCCCCTTATACCAAATTTCATCTGTGTAGCTCAAAGCCTTTTTGAGTGCAAATTGCATAAAATCTCGATTTCAGTTTTTTTTAACGATTACAGTATTTCTTTTTCTTTGTAATATTTCGTTTATGGGAAAGTAAAAAACAACGTTCATTTTTTATTATTTTTATACAATATATTTTATACAATGAATACTTGATATATATATGTAACCTATTACATATAACCAATCCGATTTTACCTTGATATATCTTCTAAATTTCTTTTCTGAAAATGTGGATTGGAGCTTCATAAAACTATTATCATGTATCATTTGCAAGTTACAAATTCTGCTAGATTCTAAATTCGACAGATATTATGAACATTATTTGCCGTTTATACTTAACTGATCGTGATGGCTATGAAACAAACAAATGATTGAGTAAAATACTGAAGTGAAATTAAATAAATCATCTATTAAAAACGAAAAGAAATTGAATCAACTGGAGTTGTTTTCCGAAATTTTCTCGCTTACTTTCTAATAAAGCTGTTATTCCTCCTCTTCAAGCTTGAAATTATGGACTTTAAGCAAGGGTCAAAATTAAGAATTTTTACCCCTCGAAAATCCTCAGATTCTTTTCAGAGACCTGCGCATCAGCTTATTTTTTTTCTTTGTAATATAGTATTAGAGATCGAATTATGTATTTCTTCTGACCATTTTAAACTAAAATGTGACATACAATTACTGTTTAGATATCGAGATCGAGTACTAAATTTTATTTATCTAAGTCATTGCGTTTTTGAGTTATTGTGTTTAGATGCTTTCAAAAGTAAATACAACAGTCCGTAAAGTGAGTCAGTAATTTGATGAATTTGATTCAAGATTTGATACGGATATACACATCTCCTTACCCGCATAATCCCAAAAAATGTGGTTTTCAGATTCTGGTGGCGGCCTGAAAAGTACTGATTCATCAAGATCTTGAATTCGAATTTTAAGACGATAATTTAAGCTATTTGTAGTATGAAAATACATGTATGAAAATACATGTATGAAAATACATGAGAAAGTGTGAAAAAAAATCATATTCTACTTTTAAATGCATTATAAATAAAAGTGCATTTTTTTGGTGAAAGATATTTTTATTATTTTTAAATGCAATCAATTTTGGCGATCTTTGAGAATGATTGCTTGAGCACTGACATTTATATGACCAAGTGTTTACACATTTTGATGCATGCAATCTGGAAAACTAAAACTTCATGAATGTATCATTCTATGTCATTTACAAATTGCAAATTTGAGAGATCCTATGTTCGAGAATCAGTTTGGACATCCTTTTGTTATTTTATATTTAACCCCTCGTGAAAATCATGAAAATGAAGCATCTGAACTACACACAGAAGTGAATTAAAAAAGTAAATGAATCAGTCAATGAGAAAATTATTTACCGTAGTAGCTCTAAGAAAAATGCAAAATTTATTTTCGATTTGTATTCATAAATTAAATTTAAAGCTGTATTATTTTTTTATTAATGAATTAAATAAGAAACATATAAAAACAAATTTTATCACAAGGTATAAAAAAACAATAAATAAATTTATAAAGCCTCAGTAATAAGCCCTTTATTAATGACTAAGTTGGGTTTGTGCATAGGCATGTTGTATTTTTCAAATGATTAATTACAATGTAAAATCGATTTTAGGGGAAAATATCGAATGTTTTTTTTAATTCAATATCCTTAATTCTTGACCCTTTTTTTTTTTATAAAACATTTAAATTTTGTTCCTTCGTTGATTCCTTAGGAAGTTGCATTTATATTGGATTAGCATAAAGTAAATGTTAATGCAGTTTTACATCTTTAAATACTATTTTCTCAATTTTTAAATTTTAATATAATCGACTTTCAAAAACTTCATAAATTAAAATTTCATGCATTTTTTTTTTGTTGTTGTTGTTCAGATTTGTTATATTGATTTTTCAATATGTTTTAAAGTTTCCGAATAAGCAATCTGGTAATTTAAAAAAAATTTTACAATAAATTGCGTTATAATTAGAAAAAATGTCAGCTATCTTTCGAACCTTGTATTTAAAGTCAATAGAAATGCAAAAAAATTCTTAGCTCAAGTTTTAAATAAAAAGTTTCTTAAATTATCTCCAGTATTTCGAAAAATATCTTTTGATAAATTTCTAAACCAAATGGATTTTGCTTTACAATCCTTTTTAGCCTCAATAATTTTATTTTTAATTTTTAAAATTTTTCTCTTTTTACTGGTACATTTTATTTAATAGATATTTTTTATATATTTTATTAATATATATACATATATATAAAAAATTGCGTTATAATATATATATATATAAAGTATTTTATAGCATTTTCTTTAAATTTCACCCCGAAAAACATCGCATTTTAAAATTAATTTATTTAAAAATGTTAAAAATCAATATAATGCTGATTGATACGAAGTAATACACCACATTCTGTAGTGGAATTTTTATCCTATTCTAATAGTTGCCTCCTCTTAAAAAAATATAATTTAGGTGTTCCGTTTATTATCTCGTACTACGCCTCATCTATGATTCACTGCATCACATTAACGAATTGTTCTAACTGAAAGAGAATCATGCACGGAATCTTGTTAGGACTACTAAAAAAGCACTTCAAAACAAAGGCGTCGAAGTCTGAACTTAATGTTAGGTCTACAGTAAAACTATTCTTAAGAACAGCTGTATTTTGTGTTAGATTCGTAATAAAGGGTCTTAAAAACAGGCGTTGAAGTGCGAATTTTGCTGAAAGAGTCCAAAGAACTCGGTGGAAATCGCGTTCTGTTCTCGTTTAGCACTGTCTCTCTTTGGCTGCGATAATGTCTGTTTGTGAATCAAGGCTCGCAGATGAGAAGTGTTAACAAACAACAATTGGCAGTGTTTCGCAAACTGAACGGGTTTTCCCAATGGTGCCAGAAACATTTGGCACTGTACGCAACATTTCCAATGAGCTACTTAAAAAATAACGAGACGTATGACTAAGACGATTAAAAAAAAATATATTTTTTTTTTCTGATTGTAGTTTCTGAACAGGATCATTTTGAAACATAATATTATGTAAACATGCAATCATAGACACTGTTTTGATACTGTTTTTTGTTTTAAAAATGATTAAGATTCCAGCTTCAAAAATGTAAATATTTTCCTTGGTTCGTATTTGTATTATTTGAGATTGCTGGTTGTTTACCGAAAGATGTTATCTCTATATATTTGGATCTTTTTTTCGCTTTATAGAGTTCTGGCATCAAATGTCTTTTTTATCTAGACAAAATGAATACGAATTAACCCATTCTCAGACCTAATCGTGTAAAATGATTTTACTTGTTTTTTGAAAATTTATTTTTTAAAAAAATTGAGATTTGGCTGTGTCCTAGATATCTTTATTAACATACACTTGCTTCATTTCTTTGGGCATACATTCAGTAACAACTGTTAATATATTGTTGATTGCTTTGTTAGTAAGAACTGTTAATAATAAAAGTCCATTTTCCTGGTATGATAGGACTCACTTAACTTATTCATTAATAATTCAAAGGATCTTCTCTGAAAGAAATGTTAAAACAATTGTACTTGGTTGTTAAAAATTTATTACAAAAAAAGTTGTTTGATTGTGATTTTGACGTAATTGCTTACTTACACTTAATACTTTTCCTAGTGAGTTCATTCAATAAAAATTGTGAATAAATCGTCAAAGTTCATTTTTTAAATATATTAGGTCTCATTTGAGCAATTTACAATATTCACTGATACAATTCAGAGTATCAGTATATTAGGTTATACTTTTTTCCTTCAAACGGTGAACAGTAATAATTGCATCAAAGCAATTAGTGGTAGTATCATTCCCTACATTATGTAATCAAATATTATCACGATATTAGTTTTCTTGGGCAATGAAAACGCAATAGGAGAAATTGCCGATGGTAAATTGATTGATTCATTCATTCATCCCCCAGAAGAGATAGCTCATTGATTGAGTCATTCATTCATCGCCCAAGAGAGCTATCTCATTAATTGATTTGTTCATTCATCAACCAGGAGAGCCAACTCATTGATTGATTCGTTCATTCATTACCCAAGAGAGCAAGTTCGTTAATTGATTCATTCATTCATTACCCAGGAGAACAAGTTCGTTAATTGATGGATTCATTCATTCATCGGCCAAGAGAGCTAACTCATTGATTGATTCGTTCATTCATTACCCAGGAGAACAAGTTCGTTGATTGATTCATTCATTCATTCATCACCCAAGAGAGCTAGCTCATTGATTGATTTGTTCATTCATCAATCAGGAGAGCCAACTCATTGATTGATTCGTTCATTCATTACCCAGGAGAAGAAGTTCGTTGATTGATTAATTCATTCATCACCCGTTAGAACTAACTCATTAATTGATTCATTTATTCATCAACCAATAGAGCCACCTTATTAATTCATTCAAATAAAGTATAGAGAAAGTATCTAAAAAAATCTAATTTAAGATCTTGACAAATCTCTACATTCCAAATCCCTGTGAGTTGAGAAAAACACATTGTTGGCATTGTGTCTTTAGGTCTGAGACAAAGAAAACTCAAAAATGCTTTGAGATATACGGATGAAATTTGGATTTTTACTTAGGACAGAAGGAAAGTGCATTTCAGAGCATTTTATTTGTTGAAATTTTAAACACAATTTTAATTAATTAAAAATTGAAATATTGCCACTCTTTTTTTTCTATAACTTATGAAAGTACTATTGCACAAAAATAATTTTTGCTTATTTTGAAATTCGAAAAGTTTTTGTTTTAATTAAATGAACGTAGTTATTAAATGCTTTTTATTGAATTCTGATGTTTTTTTAAAAAAAATAATTTTCTTCCTCATTTGTAACAATAGCTTTCGCTATTCAACGAAACTCAAATCACTTACAATGTTTCATCACATATTTAATCGTGATTCGTTCACCCATTGTTACAAGCTAAAGGAGAAATATTTACTTATTATTATCTCTGCAATTAATACGGATTACCACATTATTACAATAGATAACGTGCAATTCGAACATGGATTATTAGCCCAATTATTTTTTTAAAGGCATCATGATTTCACAGGACTAAACTTCATTTGATTGATTTATTTGTGCTATAAACAAAATAGAAGTAAGATTCTTAAAATAGCATGACTTTAATATCTGTCACAGTTTACATGCTTAAAACTGCTATGTTGAGAAAATCACGAGTGTCCTTAAACAGGAGATATTTATTTGAAATCAAATACAATGGTACTCACCGCCAACCAGCAAGTCGCCAAAAGCTGCTGATACAAATAATAAATATTGGTAATTAATGTAACATGCAGTAAGCTTATATACATGAAATATCGTTAAGCAAAGTATTTATTGAAATAGAGACAATCTGCATTGAACCCCCGACTCGGTCATCAGATCGATTATTTAAAAAAAGAGTAATCTGAAACTGAAGTTCATATAAAATGACAATGATTCCACGATGAAGATAGAAATATTTTCTGACCATTTATAGACTGAAAACATCTCAGAAAAAAGCAGGAAAAGAAATGTTTGGTTATGAAATTTTATGCATATATAAATATTTGAAGAAAATGTCACCAAAAAGAGTGACTAAGTCAATACCCTCAAAAAAAATTCTTATTTACGCCAGAAGAAGATACTCAGAGGGAAAAAAAAAGTGCATAGATGAAAATCAATGTTTACAATATTATTGTCAAAGGAGAGGAGGTGAAAATTAAATATTTATGTAAGCACCAAACAAAACATTTATATTTACTGAAAATTTTCGCTTCCTTGTATATTAATAAATAAAAAATTCTTCTTAAATAATTAATTGAAAACCAAAGTTTTCAGATTTTTAAGTATCTTTGTGATGATAAATCAATCTCCAGAGTAGACATTCGATCAATATTAATCGATCATTTCATAGAAATAAATAGGTTGCTATGCTTATCAATAATAAGAAAAAGAAATAGCGAAAGTTTTCAAGCCTTAAAGTCATTTCCTGACTTAAATCTGAAACAAGTTTTCGTTTACATAATGCATTGCATATCCATACTCAATTCCCTTTCTAACATGCATTAATACGACTTTCATAAAAGAATGTCTTTTAGTTACTTTTTCGAGTATTTGATGTTATTTTATAACAAATAACAAAACAGTTTATTTATACAAAAGCTTTCTATATCACTCGTATTCAAAACAAATTTCTGTAATAAACTTGTCTACTCGTTTAAATAAATATTTACTTTCGATTTCGTCAACATTCAAATTCAATTCCTACTTTTGTGACAGGTGTGTCGCTATTTGCTTATTTCAAGTGTTTAATTTAGTTAGATATTTTTTTTTAATGTCACAACTGGTAAAAAAACATTTCAATGTTATTGAAAACTATAATGTATTGTTTAAAGCTAAACATATTGTTTATCACTTTTTCTATTTTCCTCAATGTTTTTACATATTCATTCACTTCATATTGCTGCGAAACTTGTAAACATATTTAAATAACTGATTCAATTCATTTATAAATTTATTTATTATATATTTAGATGTTAAATATTAATTTCATACTATTATTTTCTCTAATTAATTGTGAACTGGTTTATTTTCTTTGCAACCCACAAATCAAATGATATCCTGTTTATTTTAGAGAACTTAAAACAAATTAATCAATAGGGTTACTGCCGATTAAACCATTCACTTCATGCCAAATTTGGCAACAGTTGGTGAATTTTCGCCAATTTGCCAATTATTTAGAATTAAGTCTGTCACGAGCTAATCAGCGAATTAGTTGGATAGGATTTGTTATAATTTTTGTCTACCAAAACTTGTAAATCTGTAGCAGATTTAACATCTTGATTGCTTGGCGAATTACCCCGATGGCTGTGAAAATAAACAAGTGTCCGAATATTTTTCTAACCATATATTTGATGTTTTCCACTGAGTAATTGATGTTAAAATGTCTCTGCAATCAAAATATTTTATGTGTTGTAAATTACTATGTTAATTTATTGAAAAATTAACAGTTGTTTTTAAAATTATAAAAATTAGTGAAGAAAATAAGAAAAGGTGCACTTTAAATTTTAATGTGACTTTTTCACGCAGTTTTCTAAGAATAATAGATGTGTTGGAAAACACTCTCCCAATTATTTTGTATTTTGAGTATCTACTAGTTTGCATATGTATTTACAAACTTCTATTGCCAGCGTGGATTTTATTAAATATATACATAATATGAAATAACTACTTTTATTTGAAAATAAACATTAATTTAAAAACACTAATCAAAAGCCGGGTATTCAACAGTTTTTCCAGAAAATACAATCTCACCAATCAAATTAATTAAACCGTATGGAAGAGATTTTATATTGATTTTTCTTAAAGGAATATTATTGGGCTTCCTGAATACATAATTAATTTTAATACAATACTTTTTTTAAAAAAAATTACCCATAAAATGCTTAATTATTTTGTCTAAAAGTTTTTCGTCCATAAAATGCCTGAACATAGGATTTAAAATAGTTTTTAGACGAATATCAGATATAGTTGAAAAGATGTATTAAAAACACAAGAAATTCAAAATGAAAAAGCCGAATTACTGTTTAAAAGCAAAGAAAAAAAAAACTTTATTGATTTCTATTGAAACGCATTTCATCAATCATTGTATGTAAATATTAAAATAATAGTAATGTTTTATTATTTTCTAGCGTAGCTGCATAAACATTTTCTAGAATAAATATTTTATTTCATAAATTTCCGCCAACATATGTTAGTTAAGAAATAATGAAAGACAAATCTCTTTGTATAAAAATAAATTACTATAAAAACAGTTATAAAAGGAGACATTTCCATTAATGAGCTAAAAATCTGTTTTTATATATTTTATTTATTTGCGACTTACTCTATTTACCATATTTTTTCATAATTCAGTATTATAAATGAATGCTAGGGAATTCTGAATTTTTTTAAATCAAATTCTCAATCATATAGTGTCACAGGTGCTTAGTTATTATTTAATTCAATTTATCAATTAAGCAATAATTAATTCCTAAAAATGTTGAAATAATGGATTGTTTTCAAGAACACACTAATATATAAAATTTTACATTTCTAGCTTGGCGAAATGCAAATGGAGAAATCCAACTCATACTCAAAATTTCACCTTTACAAACACGAAACAAGTTAAATTGTGTAAAAAAAAATTAGTTTAATTATACCTTGTATAATGAATAAAATTTGTCACAATTCGTTTTTGCTTTCTGTCAATTCAATTTGAATATTATTTTGTTGCTCATTTATAAGGTATATATATTTATTTTTTATTATATTAATTCTTTATTGACTGTATTTTTTTTATTTGTAGAAGAAGAAGAAATTTTAAAGAAATTTTTTTAAAAATTTTAAGAAATTTTAAATAAACAATCAATATTTTCTGCTGAATAATTTTATTTAAAAATTATTTTATTACTTTTTTGCATTCTTTTCTCTCATTTATGCACATTTTTACTGAAAAAAAATTAAGAAAAATAGTTTTTTTTAAAATAAATATCTTAAATTAAGATAAATTTTGCAAATTATATGTTTTATTGATTCAAATTATTTTGATTCAAATTATTCAAAAATTCAAATTATTTTTATTGATTTAGTTCAAAAAATTTCATATATACCTTTCTTTATTGTTGCTGTTGCATCGTCTATGGCCGTGACATATATATATATTCTAAATTTACTTATAAATAAAAGTAAAAATAATTATTTGTCTGGTACATTTCTTAATGTTAACTCTTAGCATAAACAATGATTCATCAAAAAATAATAATTAACCAAGATAATAATTTTTATTTATTTACTTAAAAAGATTTTGAATCGAAATTTTTGAGTCGTTATATTCTTTTTTGAATCATGGCGGTGGGGTAGAAATCACATCATTGTAAGCGGGAGAAAATGCCTTGAAAAATAATTTATTCACCAAAATATAAAAGAACTGAATGAATATTATCACCCAATTAAAGCATAATGTATTAATACTGGAACTTTATTAATGCTTGAAATATTTAAACCTAAACTAAAATCTGTTCTCTAAACCAGCGCAGCTTATTTTCTTCGCCAATGTTTAATTAAATGTGAAAGAAGAGAAGAGATATAAAGTGTCGCCAAAACACGAAAAGAAGGCCAAATGTGGAACACATAGCTAGCATTCCATCCCACTTGTCCAGCAAACGGCGGGGTGACTCTTTCGATTGGACGAGCGAAGCGTTCACCGCGACATCACTATTGGGTGCTGCCAACGCTCACATCCGTAATTACACAAGTCATTTGTCGCAACACTTTTTCCTCGAATGATAAGGTTCGCGCGGTGGCAGCGCCTCGCTCATAAAATTCGCACGCGCGTTGCCATTTTCTCTGGAAGTAATTTCGAAACGATTCGATCGCCAACTCGTAAACGAAATGCTTTTGCCAATAGATTTGCTTCGTTCCTACTGCTACATCGAATGAACATCTGCGACTGATTTTCCACCTGCGGAAGTACGTTAAAGACAGGTTTTGTTTTTAGTAGTAACTTAGGAAGGTAAATTCGAGTGAAATCTACTACTCGATTAATCCATTGGCGGCAGCAGAAAATAAGAATTTCTCCCTGAGGATATAAACAGTTTTAATTTAAAAAAAAATTAATTAATTTATTCAAAATCTAATATTCCAGTGAAACTTTGCTAATCTCAAGCTAACGATATTACAATAAAAATTTTATTTTCTAAAAAAAAAAAAGAAGAAGAAGAATTGTAAGAGAAACTGAGTCTATAAAAATGAATGCGCAACAAGAGACGGCAAAAATCTTTTAATTTGAAAGTAGCCATAAAGTTCTTTCTATTTCTTTTAATATTTAGGGACTTCAATATGAAATTTCAAACAAATATTCTATAAGTAATTTTAATTCTCCAAGTAATGATAATTACAATTAAAATTTTAATCTTTAAAATAATAATTTCATTAAACAAGTTAATAATTTTAGTAAACAAGCAATGTATATACAGTGCTTTGAATCCAGCAATTGAACTATGAAACTTCCAAATAAAGAAAACATTTCATTTCTAAAGCTTCGAAATATTATTTTTTTTTTATTTGGCGATGTTTTTTTCTTCCTAATTTAGATAAAATGTATTATTTCTCATTAAAGTTGTCCAGTCAATTATAATAATATCTTAACACTTTCCAATACCGAGTTTATTTTCTAAAAGTCACTTATATCAAAGTACATATTTAATGCAAGGTGGTTCAGATGTTTAACCTCCTTATTGAAGAAAGTGTTTTTTTTTTAAACTTAAAAATACGACAAAGAAATTCATTATTTTTTTTTATGAATTTTATCCCAATTTAAAGTCCGTAACTTAAAATATCTATTTTTAATTTTGAACTTGGGCTCCAATCATATTTCTTTTTAGGAGAAATGTGTTTGAATTTACAATCATGTTCCGGATTGTTTTGATCAAAACTAAACGGACGTTTCATTTTGTAAGGTCTGGTATTTATTATGTTTAGTGTCCACTTTTCTAGCAGAATTGGGTTGCCCAGCTTATTACAAACATATATTTGAATACACGGACTGATGGTATGATAACGGCTGATAACGAATTTGGAATATGGTATATGTAAACATCGTCCCACTAGCAGAAAAAAAAAAAAAATCTGAAGTTTTGAAAAGTTTTTTTCCCCTCCTTTATATATTGCACCAATAGCAAATAAACCAAAATTCAAATTTTTGAAATAACCTTCGAAAATTCTTAAATTTAAAACATTTTAACTTAATTGATTGATAATTTATTAATTCTTTTATTCTTAAATTATAATATCGATTGAATTTGATTTCAAAATTTTCATTTCTAATCAAATGGTTACATGAAAAAATAATAATTATTATTTTGAGAAACTATTTTTTTTTTCAAGTTAGAAAGATGCTTCAAATACAAAAACAGTCCTTTCTTGATTCCATTTCTGACTTGGATAGAGAATAAGGACATTATAAGGAGCCCAGTGAACGATGTCTTAGTTTCTAGACTAGAGAATTGGGCTTTAGAGATCTAATCCTATAAAATTTTCATTTCTAATCAAATGGTTACATGAAAAAATATTATTATTATTATTATTTTGAGTAACTTTTTCATGTTAAAAAAGTGCTTCAAAATACGTAAACAGTTCTTTTTTCATCCCAATTCTAACTTTTGGAGAAAAAGAAGGTAATCATTCGATATTATGTTATAAGGAGCACAGTGATACGATGTCTTAGTTTCTAGACTAGAGAGTTGGGCTTTAGAGATCTGATCCTATAAAATATTCATTTCTAATCAAATGGT
>JAPMOR010031586.1:226793-273988 GCA_026543865.1 Argiope aurantia | reverse complement strand
TCAAATGGTTGCATGAAAAAAAATTATTATTATTATTATTTTGAGAAATTAATTTTTTTAAAGCTAAAAAGATGCTTTAAAATGCGAAGACGGTTCTTTCTTGATTCCAGTTTTTATTTTTGATGGAAAAGAAGGTAATCTTTTGATAATAAAAGGAACATGGTGACTAGATATCGTAGTTTCTAGACTAGAGAGCTGTGCATTTGAGATCTGATCCTATAAAATATTCTCCATCTATACAACTCAGATTAAATTCACTGGAATGGAATGACTTTGTGGTGGTATGGGTGTTAAAATTTAAGAACGAGAAATATATCGGTTTGGTATCATCTTTACCACGTGACCGATATCTAGGGATGGGGCTTCACAAGTTCATGGATGGCAAGCAAATTCATTCGATTATCGGTTTACGTTTTTCCATGAGGGCATAATAATTGTGACGCCTTCGGGTTAAAACCCAGGAGAAGATGGTACATAACTCCTAAGGTAGTCAGTCTACAATGGACAGCAATGATCATTTTTATGTAATAGGTACCCCTATCCACAGTACCCCTATTTCTAACTGAGTCGACTCTATATTTCGATAATGTGAATAATTAGATAGGGTGGAGTGTGATTACACATTATACTTAACCACACAGAAACTTCGTTTTCTTATTTCTCTTATAAATTGTACAGATAATAAAAAAACATTAGTTTTTAACAATGTAAGAAAACCCAATCGGTGTAATATTTGACGTAGCACTAAAACCTCTTCGAATTTCATTGCAAACAATGAAATTTATCGTTGAAAATTATGCACACAAAAATAAATGTAACTGACAATTTAAAAAAAATGCATTGCAAATAAATAATTTTGTCGATTTTAAAATGGTATAAAAATCGGTTTAATGCAATAACTTTGGAAGCCATCTTAAGAAACAGCGAAATCTCGCTTAATTTTTTTAACTAAGTAACATTGTAATTAAAATTTAAAAAAATACCCACTCATAGGAACAAATATTTCCACTCTTCAAATTATATTTGTAAGAAATTTGATAGTTATAGCTCAATCGGCCTGTCTTACAGAATGTTAAAGCACTTATGCACTTAAATTCTTCTTTATTTTAAGTAAATATAAAAATTAATTTCATTCATAATTTACCTTTTAAAAAAAATTACAGCCAAAATTTTTCACGATTTTTTTTCTAATGCTCAGAACACGATAACTTCCCCTAGGAATGATTGGTCATCAAGTTGTTCAATAAACGTTTCAAGAAGCTATAAGACTTTTCCATTTATAAATTTATTTCAGGAGATAAATTCTTAAAAAGATTTATTTCTTGTATCAAATTTATAAATGGAAGCTAAGCAAAACTCATTTTTTAAAGATTTTTTACGTTTCTTTACTTAATAAAAGTCCTTCAGTTTCAATGCTGCTTGAAAATAAAGTGTGAATTCAATAGCTAAAACTTTTATGCGCAAATTTATTAATCACTTTTTACTTAATAACTTATAATTCCAAATAGTTAAAACTTTTAAAATTTATACTTGTTTTTTGTTTGTTCAAAACATCTACTCATAGAAAGCAATTTAACAAATCTAGCGTTAACTGTGAGCATAAAAAATACCATTGAATTTAAATTTTTAAGCTTTCCTTATGTCGAATAAATATATAAACTATAAGCGCAGTTAAAAAAATTTAGTATAAATTCATCGCAAATGTATTGAAATATCAATACGTAATTTTCGTTTTATTTTAATGCATTCTGACAAAAAAAATGAGAATTTATAGGCATAGTTACTTTTACCGATTTAATTCTTTTTTCTAATAAATTATACATTTACTGCTTTAACCAACTATAAAAATTGATAATTTTTATGATATTAGAATGATAAAAAGTTTCAGTAATATAGCAATTTTTAGTTTGTTAACAACTTTTTTTGTTAACGCTTATTATTATAGTACTAAAGATCGTATTATTATTAGAATTTCTCTTTCCATAGTAATACATTTATTTCAGATTTTTGAATAAAAATTCAATCTATCAATAAAACTCGGGGCTAAGGAGGATTGTTTCCTTTACACTTATCCAGAATTTTTAAAAGAATTTTTAATAAAGCTCAAATAGATCTACCAGCAAATAGGGATTCTGTACCAAATTTGATGCTCACCAACAATTTTGATAATATAACTATATATTAAATTTCATCTATATAGCTCTTTGTGGGTTTTCTATTTTTTCTTATACGAAATATACAAATAGTGTAACAATCAAAAAATTCAAACTCGATATTTTGGCGAATCTCTACCTTTCAGATCTTCCTGAGTTCGAAAAACTGATTTTTGGAATTGTGTCTATCTGTGTATAGATATGACAAGTCAAAACTTTTATGAACTAACTAGAAGAATGATATTTCGTGTATGGTTTTCATACCACAGTTAGTTGTATTTCTATGTCGAAATTTGTTTTCAGTCGTTCGGCTAGGAGGCGTCCAAGTCCATATCTAGTCTTCTGAAACTTATGTATTAACAACATCTCAACGATTAATCAACCAAAATTCACTCATTAAAGGTCTTTCTTAGCTATTATTCACCAATAACGTGTGGTTGATAATGCACAATTACATTTATTAAAGAATATGCCAGAAAGTATTGGAGAGACCACTTCCGCTTGTTTAATTATCGTATTTTAAGACACGCGAATTGGCAAATAGATAGACCGAATTTATACTGGCAGATTTCGTTCAAATTTATCAAAGGTCTTCGATTTTGGTGTAAAAATAGATCACATACAAAATTTAATACTTCTTGCTGTTTGCGTTTCTAAGTTATTGTATTCAAAAGATAAAAGCCGGCAGATGTAATTCCAAAAATACTTTCTTCGAATTACTTTTTTTCTTGGAAGTTTATTAAAATTTCTTAGGAATCGAAATTTTTTGAGGATTGCAATGTAATCAAAAAGGTAGATATAACGTAAAAACTAAATTAACATCATTAAATAGTTAATCTTTTCGAATTTAAATGAGACAAACATTTTATTATAATAATAGTTTCAAGCAAAAAATTTAATTGGAAAGGTGGATTTTTTTAAATACTTATAATTTTTTACGAAACATAGTTGACATGTATTTTTTGTAACACAGAATAAATGTCTTTGTTATGTATATAATTAAAAGTGAGCGTTTATAAATAACTTGTACTCAATAGAAACCCAAACTAATGAAAAGATTCTTTTCAGATGTCGCTCACGGATACAAAAAAGCTTAAAGAAAATTTTATTAAAAGTTTTTCAAAAATAAATTTTTTCTACATCGAAACATAACTAAAAATCTCGAACGGATATTTAGAGAAGATTATTCTAACTATCGTTGCCATTCTTATATAATGGAAGCATCATAAATTCTTATTTTTATTGACCTTACTGTTGCCATTCTTATATAAGGGAAGTTTTATAAACGATTATTTTTATTGGCCTTAGTGCTGCCATTCGCATTAATCTTATGTTATATTATTCGCTAAAAATTATTAATTCCAATTAATTTATTATAATATTATATTTAAATTAATTTATATTTAAATTAATTATCGAAAAAATGAATATTCTAATTTTTTTAAATCGTTTGATTCTGCTGTTATCGTCATTATGATAAAAAGCAGCAAAACAGACTCTAAAAAGAATTTGTGTATTATAATAATTTTAAGTAAAGGTATTTTTAGGTAAAAATGTTTATTTAAAAAAAATAAGCCTGAAGATACATTTTCACCTAGAATAAAGCCAAATATAAGTAAATGTATTGAAATACATGCATTTACTTGTTTTACTTATATTTGAGTTACTTTACCAGCTATATGCATTTCTTTACCAGCTAGTAAAGAAATACGTTGAAATTAAATCAGTTTATATATATTTTTTAACGTCATCGAGATTTAGGAAGAGGAGGTTCTAAAATTTATTGAATAAACCCTATTTCCTTGGAATGCTTCCGATTATTTTAATTAGTTCTCCGAAGTGCCAAAGAATTCCCAAAGATAACTCGGTTTATTCTTTCTTATTTAAACAATTCATTATTTTATTAAATTTCGCCTGATTTTGTATTGTTTTCAGTAATAACCTTTCGTTTCATAAAGAATCACTGACTTTCTCACACTTAAGATTACAGAGAAAAAATATGGGCATTTGAAAAAAATATATATATTTTTTTTTAACTTTTTGACGTTTATTGTATAGTTTATAATTGCTAAATATCATGTTTGAAGTTGTTAGAATTCGCAAAGTGGCGTTTGTATTCTGTTAAATGGCACCTAATAAGGCAGAAATGATGGAGCCATTACAAAATAGTAAACTAATTCTTTAAAAATGCATTAGTGTGGAATTCGCAATAACGGAAATTTTATAAGAAATAAGAAAATATGTGCATTCATTTTGGTCCTTAAACTATTGTTGAAAAGAGAGTTTAACTTAAGCTGATAATTGTTTTCTTAATACAAGTTGGATAAGAGTTTTGATACTATAACAATAATTAATAAAATAATTTATGAATTATTTTTTGTTCAATTAATTCAAGATGAAGAATTTTTAGGATGTAGAGGCCTATCATACGGATAAAAGTCACTTTAATCGAAAAATTCACAATAATTTAATTCTATTTGTAAAGTCAGCTATCTGTCCTTTGCAAAAAATTCACTATTCGCGTAATTTAGAAGCCCTTGGTTTCATTTTGTACAAATATTTCAAGCACAACTTTTAAACATTTTTTCCTCGCTACTTTTTTTATATAACAGTCATAACGGTTATATACATATAACGACTTATATATATGTTTCTTCGAAACTTATATATAACATCTTAATAAAGATTTACCCCACCCCCTCATGCAAAAGGATTCACTGTGATATAGTGGTATGATCTCGGTTTCGGACCGAAAAGCTTCAGATTCAAAACCTAAATACACAATAGATCCATCTTTTATGCAGACTTTGTGCGTATCAAATTTGATATCGTTGGCCAAAAGTCGTCCGTTGATGTGGTGTCGAACTTAAAAAAGGGATACCAGCTCAAGTATCATCCTTGTCAACTGACAGCAGCTCAAAATTTTAAGTCTCGTCCCAAAATAACCCTATTTTTACTTTCCAATGGAAGTTAATATAACTTAACTAAACTAAATCCTCATGCACAAAACCTGCAGACTATGGACAAGGCTTTAAAGGCAACAAGTGCTCCAGAACATGATTGCTTTGTGTTTCGTAGTGTAGTGAAGAGAAGAGAATATGCATTTTCCTCGCCTTTTCGTCAACCAATAAAAACCAAAATTTGACATACTATTGCAATTTTAATAATCTAAAACTTTGCATTTTTATGTTGTCACGTTCACATACACGTGATTGTGCAGATCAACAGGCAGCCAACTTGTTGAGGAATATAGTTGAAAATTGGATATGTATCTATACTTTAGATGTTAAGACTATGTTCTAGATTTTATCTGTCTAGTTCTTAACACCTCTTATCTCACTTCTTCTTTTTTAATGGATCTTGTTTAAAATCTGATAGAAATCTATAAATTTGATAGTAAATTCATTTATCAAATTGCTTCTATCTAACAAAGCTTTTTTGAATTATTATGCTGACAGGATTGAGATCTGAATGTTTTCCATTAATATAATGTCGAAAAACGTATAATAATACATTAAAATAATTCTTAAAAAATTATACGTTATCAAAAGTCATTAAACTTGTACGACATCAATGGTATTTCTAATATTACAAGAAACTGAGCAGACAATTGGAATTTAAACCATTAACGAATTGAGTTAAGTATTCAAGCATTAATTTTAATAGACCAAGGAGTCCTTCTTCTTCTTGTGTATAGCCGACCACCCAGCCATAACTGAATGTAATGACCAAAGGGACCAGTCGATCTAACAAATCATATATATATATATCACATATCTTGATAATGAAAAATCACAGTAGCCGATATTTTTCTTCCTGGCGCCACAAAATGGTCTGCAATTAGCAGATGCTAATATTTTCTATTTTTTCAAATGGAATTCAATATAAAAGGATCTTGGGAACGTCATATATTGAGCAAGAATTATTGGATCTTTTTGTAAGGTACAGTTATGAGCTGATTTCTAACCTGTAAATTGTTTAATGAAGCAGTTAAACCACTTTAACCTGATACAGAAATAAAACTTTTGATTTTGAAATTAAAGTTTGATTAAAAATAATTTTCGAGAAATCATAATTGTATAAGAAAATTATCTAAAAAAATCATATTTTTTGCGTAAAAAAATATTTTTTTTCAATAAAAATAAACAGAACTCGAATGGCATAAACAAATTTTTTATTTAATTGATTTAGTATGATTAATTATCCTTTTAAAATCCTTATACCTATTATATAAATAAGCCATGCGGGCAGAATTTCAAAAATATAAGCTTCTGAGGATCTTTGCGCATGAAATTTAAATAATTACATAATGAAAAAAAATGTAATGTTAATTTTTAGCATTAAAAATCATTTGAAAAAATTATTACTTTTTATTCAGGCAAAATATGATTATATCACTTCTAACGCTTCTTGTTTTGAAGTAGAAATAAAAAGAAATCGAAACGTCTATCTATAAACCTATTTTTTTTTTCAGATAAAATTTCCATATTGAAAAAAATTGAAGACTTGATTGTATTTTTTTCAGTTATCAATTAATTCAAAAGTTGTATTAAAGTGGTATGCCTTTTGTATCTATCTATTCGATAATTGAAATTTAATAAATCTTGAAAGAATTTCGATTATTTGATAATCTGATATTAAATGGGTAGGAAATTTTATGCCAATAGCTTTAAGAAAGAGGTCCATTACCAATAATTTTCTTTACATTAAAAATTCCATATTATTCTTCAGTTGTTTCAATTTTCAAATCAATCTTATAACAGTAAATTTTTTTGGGATGAAACAATTGTTTTTGAAACAGTTATACCATTTTCTTTAGAATTTCGCAATTTTCTTTTTATTAGTTTATACCATTTGAACGTATTTACTTAGTTCATAAAAGTAACAGGCTTTCTTTTAAAGACCTAAATTACGTCTTAAAAAAACGTTTAAAATAGCTATAACCATATTTAAAGTAGCAGGTCTTAGAAAACTTTTTTTTTAATCCAAAAGAAATTTAGATTTAAAAATAATACACAATGGATTCTCGGACAACATGGAAGAAACGTCCTGCAAAATGGAAAATTGCAATGCACGGGATATGCATTATCATTAAATTTATACAAATTCAAACATTTCTAAATTGTAACTACTCATAGTGTTAGAGATGTCACTAATTCTTTTAAGCTGTCAGTATCTCTATTCATACAAAAATATAACAGGTAGGTCTGTGCATTTGTTTTTCTAAAGGAACGAATAAGAACAAATCAAGAATTTCAAGAGAAAAAAAATGTTACATAACCTAAAAACGGCAACGATTGTACGTACTGTGGTGTCCTGTTTGATTCCAAGAATTGTGGATGAAAAATAATACGTTTTCGTTTATTTCTGTAAGAAAAATACCTCGTGCTTTAAAGTTTTCATAAGAATTTCAAAGGACTCAAGAAATATATTGGTTATACCATTGACAAATTTCCTGTAGTGGTGAAAATTAGTTTTCTGAAAAAGAATGGGCTTAATAATGCTGCAGATTCGTTCGAATATTAGATCTTTTGGGATGGAGTTGAACGTCGATACGCAGGAAAATTTGAAGCTAATTTATTTAAATTAATTGATTATAAATTAATGGTTGGTTCAAGTTTCCAACGAATATTTACACTGGAATTTCTTCCTTAATTGATTGAATTTGTATAAAAATGTGTACTAGATGGTAAGAAATATTTTCTTTTATTTTAGCATTGATAATTCGTAATTAGTCTTGGAAGATTTAATATAGTATCTATGCAATTTTCTCTGAAAACAAGACTTGACCTAAGAATTATCTGTTTGCTCAATTGCTGCGAAACGCGATAGAATAGGTATAATGTGCACCCTTTTGTGGATATAGTTTTGCTATTTCTTTATACAATAACAATGAGCATCGTATTATTATTATTGCTAAATTTACTTAAATATATATGACGGCATTTGAGAAAATTTCCAACTTAATAAATTTAAAGGCTTTCAAATCCGAAATGTAATATAATAAATTGTGGTGATTAGCTTTAAAATTGGCTTTTGTTTTGCTTTAAAAATTTTAATGCTGTTGCAGCGCATGTGATTATAAATCAGATAGTTAAAATGATGAACACGTTTTGTAAAATATGTTAAATTTTTTTTAAATTTTTTAAAAGTAGAGAAAAAAATTGCAAAGATACAAAATTGGTAACTTTAAAAGGTTTCTTTTTTATTTTTTAAAATGGTGTAAAATATGACTTTTTATTCAATCATATGTGTCTAATTACTTAAACATTTGAAAAATTCTTTCTTAAAGAATGCCTACAATTCAAATAATTAAGCATGTTTATGGCAGCGTCAGGTCCAACAATTTATCGAATACAATGCTACTGAAAGATTTTTTCGATTATTTACGCCACAGTTGGCGAATAGTATGCTTGCTTATAGGCATCATTTTAAAACCCTTTTGCAGCAGCTCAACTTCATGTCTACTAAATTCAATTTGGTAAGTAGTGGTGCCATCTTCATTCAAAGATATAAACTAAAAGCTTACTTCACAAAAATCCATCGTTTTAAAGAAATTTTGAATAATTTGTTGATTTAGTTAATTTTGGAATAGAAATTTATTCTATATGCTACAATTATCAGTATTTTAATAAAATTAAAAAGGGTATTTTTTCTTCTTTAAATAAAGTAAATTAATTTATTAAACGCAAATTTCGATATCTTTATTGAGAATGAATTCAAAATGAAATATTTTTCAACGATAAATGCATGATTCAGAAATAAATTGTGCCATTTTTTACTTTCTCATATACAAAGATAAAATATTGTAATTGTCAAAAAATTTGAATTCGAGATTTTGACGTATCTCCACTCTTCAAATCGTCTAGAGTCAGAAAAACACATTTTTGAATTAGGTATTTTGACTATCCGTGAGCACGATAATTCAAACATGGTTTGAGATAGATTTATAAAATGATGTGTGATTTTGAACACCAAATTTTTAGAATTCTATCAAATTTTAAGCGGAATCTTTTCAGAGAAGATCTGTCTATCTGGCTGTTCAAATGTAACTACACATGATATTTAAAATTTTCAAAGAACTAAATAAATAAAATTCGGCACACTGATTTAGCATTTAAAATTTTAACATGTAAATTTTCATCAAATTTTTTAATTAAATCTACCAAAAAGCTGATCATCTTTACTCTCACATTCACACAATTTTAATAAATCTAAAAATGTAGATATTTATTAAATTTTTATATAAAATCTGTCAAAGTTCTAACTTTCTATTAATCTATATATTCCCAGGCTCAAACTGAAAAACGCAAATAAATAAAAAATTTGTAAATCTTGCAACTGCAATTGTCAATTTTTGGTTTCAATTGGTTGAAAAAAAGGCGAAAATGAGTATATTCGTTGATGTTTTTTTAGTGCAGTCGGAAAATCAAAACGCTTGTGGGTGGTACATTGAAATTAAATCGTCCTGGCATAGGGGTAGCGCGTCTTCCCCATGATCTGGGCGTCCCGGTTCGGACATGGTTTTTCTTCTGTGTTCTATCTGTGAAGAGTGTGAATGCCCCCCCCCCCCTCACTATAGAAAGGGATTGAGCAAGCGAATGTGACACATGAAGTAGCTAAGTCGTACTCTTGGCCCTACTTGGCGCTACTGAAAAAACAAGAGACGTTAACACGGCTTAAATCGCTGAAAGATAACTGTCATCGGACTTTTAAATTGCCATAAGTCACAATAATAACATTGAAATTAAAAATTTGAGACACTGGGGCTCACGTTCCACTCTCTGTGAGGGAGATAACATCTTTATTTAAGAGTGAGTTATATTACTGACTCTCCGACCCTCCCGAAGGCGCACGAATAAATAATACTGAATGACCAGGCCGCCGCAACAGCAACATTGGCGGGAACTGTGATTGAGTCCTTAGGGTCATCATCGGCCACGCTACAACCCTTCCCGAAGGTACTACGTCCCGTCATCGATATGAGGAGCCAGATCCCCCACCTTTTTGTGTATCCTCCAGGGTGGCGAGATCCAACCACCATACCGGAAGCATCTCATCCTCATTTCGAGGTGCCCCCCTAACTTAAATTACCTTATTTTAAGTTAGCCGCCTTTGGCAACAAGTTGGTTTGCAGGAAATATTGGTTGTGTTTAACTCAATAATTGCAATTTTTTTTGAAGTTTTTTATTGGATAAATTATGTATATGCACAAAAAGTTATACAAATAGGCAAATTATGCTTTGTTTTGAAGATATTTGAAATTTCGAAAAAGAGCATCGTTATAAATTGATTAATAAAAAAATTTCAATAAGTAACAGATCGTTACTAGAATATATAAATTATATATTTATATACGGTATTTCAGTATAATATAAAAACTAAGCCAAAAATATAATGCATCACTTATAATAATTCTATTCCGTTTAATTTATAGATGAATTTCACATTTGTTGGCTTAGTGTACTTGAACGAAGCACAGAATACACACTTCCTGCTGCACATAATGTTGACTGATATTCATAGAATGGATCAAAACTTTCAGGAGTGCCAAATATATTTTGGAGCAGACGTAAAATTCCAAAATCCCCAAATGGGATCATGGCATCTAATAAGTTAATTACGCAGATTCCACAATTCGGATTGGTTGCTTAAATTTCAAACTTACTGTACAATAACGGATTTTTAATATAATTTGCTGTCTTCTAATACAAGGCGAGACGTAAACCAAATTTATCAATGGTACTCCTGCTTAAAGACTAAAATAAATTTTTGTTAAATATTTCAGAAAGAAAAATCATGTAAGAACTGTACATTTGTTATAAATTACCGAATGATTAATGGCTTAGACTTCTAAAGATGAATTGTACAAATAGTTTTAGAGACGTTTGGAAATTGAATGGAATGGTCTCAATTTGAACGGTTGCATACTTTGTAATGTATCAGCAGGAATTGAGAACAGGAAGAAATTAAAATGTATTCTTTTTTTTTCCTCTCTATTTTGAAACAAATCGTCTTTAACAGTTCATACATTGTGAAAAAAGTATTCAAAAGAACAATGAATCTCTTAAATCAACAAATGATTGATTGCCGCTTTTAGAAAACGTTAGTTGGCAATGATGAGCACAGAGTCAATGAAAGACTGCTGTGTTTATTAATTCAGCTTTACAAAGACCTTGCCAGGTCAGTGAAATTACTCTTATCAAATATTTTAACCTAATTTAAAAGGCAGTCGCATCCAAAGTATTCAACAGAAGTTACCTGAAGTCTAGTGACGTAGCAAGGGAATGGTATCCAAGTGTGATATAATTTTTTTGTACGGGTCGTCCTCTCTGATTTAACAAGTATAAAAAGCATACGATGAGTGGTTTGATGGGACATTTTCTTTCAAAGGCTGCATAAATACAATATTTTGTCAATGTGTCATGTGCCAGCTTCAATAGATGTACATAACACATTGACAAAATCAGGCACATGGGGCTACTACACCCTATAACTATGCCACTGCGCAAATTGGAACTGACCTAGCGAGGTCTTTAAGTAAAGCATTGCAATTATTTACTGTTATGTACTAAGCCATCTTTTATTACTTCGGATAATAAATGGCAACAAAATTTTTCGAAATATTTAAAAAAATAAATGCTATTAAATTATTTTTATTTTTGTTTAATTATCCTTCTGAGATGCCCTAGATTATTGCCCTATTATATAACTAGGAGAGACTAGCCTTGCAAATGTTTTACTTTAAGTCTTGCTATTATTTACTGTTACTCTATATTAAGACAACTTTTAATGGAACAATTTTTTTGAAATATTTTAATAGAAATGC
This sequence comes from Argiope aurantia, assembly GCA_026543865.1. Classification (NCBI taxonomy): domain Eukaryota; kingdom Metazoa; phylum Arthropoda; class Arachnida; order Araneae; family Araneidae; genus Argiope; species Argiope aurantia. Next base: position 262,006 of record JAPMOR010031586.1, on the reverse strand, counting down.
ATATAAATTAATATTAATTTTATTTCATTATGTCTCAGAGATGCCCTAGAATATAGCACTATTGTATAACTAGAAGAACCTAGTCTAGCAAGATCTTTAAATTAAACTTTGTCATTATTTACTGTTATGTATTAAACCATCTTTAAGTTAAACCTTGGTTATTATTTACTGTTATGCATTAAGCCAACTTTTATTACTTCAAGAAGTAATTGGCTAAAAAAAATTTTCGAAATATCTTAATATTGTTTTTTTTTATCTAATTAACTTTCTGAAATTCTCTAGAATATTCCCTATTGCATAACTAGCAGAACATAAACTAACAAGATCTTTAAGTTAAACTTTCCCATTATTTACTGTTATGCATTAAGCCACCTTTTATTACTTCGAGTAGTAATTGGCGAACAATTTTTTTTTCGAAATATTTTAATATAAGTGTAATTAAATTATTATTTTTTATTTAATTATCTTTAATACCCAAAAATAATGCGCTTTTGTCTATCAAATCTCAAATATAATCAAAACCTAAATCCATTTTGCTACGATACGTCCGTTTTATAGGCATTCGCACGTGCCCCTAGCATCCTGAAGATATTACAGAACTTAACCATCAATTTTTTTGTAGACACTTCGACTTTTCACAAGAAATGTAATCTTATCGATGCATGATTATACCATTCAAAGCAAGCAACAATACATAAAAAAAATAATGCGTATAAAAATATCTCGCGGCGATATAAATAAAGAATAATGAGAAGTTCTAAATCTGCAAGAATACTTTATATTACTACCTTGACAAGCGAATGTCCACAACCGAGCAAAATTCGATACATTTTCATTTCTTGCGATGTAACATCTTATTACCATTGAAAAGAACATTAATTATTCGCACTTAATTAACTTTTATACATCGTCTTTCTACAAGGCAGTCAGTGCAGAAGACACACAGCGCGCATTAGTTTTATTTGCAGGTCATTAAAGAACGTGACATTTGACGATGCAACTGGGTTCGGGCTGTCACTTTCGCTTAATGAGATAACAAATCGAATCGATCTCGTTCTAATAAGGGGGGAGGGGGTTGTATTTAAAAACCTGTTCGGCAGGATGGAGTGTGTCGGATAGAATGAGGAAACGAATAAATTCGTGAGTGATTTATATGTCGGGATGGTTAGAACTGAATCCTAAAAAGATAAAAAAAAAAAGGTGTCATTTTTGGGGAGGAAATGAGGGGGAGAGGGAAGAGATACCTGTTGTACATGAAGAAAACCGAGATTGTAGAAATGTCAAATGCAGAGCTTGTTATGTAATCTGAAGACAACTTGAATTTTTTTAACTTAATGTTTTTATATTGGCCTAATCTCTGTGAAATATGTGATGTGTCAATCGAAATTCATAGAATGCAAACTTTACAAACTAAAGATGTCAAATTTGGTATTTAGCTCTTCTTGCATAGAACGTGCTTATTGAGAAAGAGTTTTCTTTAATTTTATTTTGATTACCAATTAAATAAAAATTACTTGAAATGTAATAATTTTTCTCAATAATTTCGATTCATATTAATTCTCCAAAATCTTTTTAATAGTATTTCATAACCAGTATGAAACTATAAAATTAAAATATTGTGTCTGATGCGATTAAAATACTATTTGCGCTTAAAATATTATCATAGTTTTGAGATAAAAATTCAACTAGTTAAATTTTTTTTCTCTTATAGATAACAAAAAATTTAGATCGTTTCTTTCTGCAAAACAACGATAGCATATATGAACATTTTTGAATAGAGTAACAATTATATAACAGGATTCTAAGTATTGTTTCGTACCATGAATTTCTTCGATGTATGCGCTTGACTTCTCAACGCCAAAAATCAAAAATTCAAATTATTGTAGAATGCTAATTACAATGAAAATGCACAAAAAGTTTTTAAGCAGTAGTTCTTTTCTAACATATTTTAGTAATATTTCTCATCTAGTAAAAAAAAATAACAGACACTAAATTAAAAATATATTTAACTGAAATAATATGAAAAAGATTACAAAATAATAACTTCATTCAATAAATGCAATACCGCTGATGGAAAATTGTAAAAGATTTAGCTTACAAGATGATTGCAAGTTTTGAAATGAAAAATACTTAGGATAAGTATGCATTTCATTTATTTCCCAATGATAAACTACAATATTCAAAAGTAACAATATTTCTGATTTAGTAAAAAAAATAACAGACACTTAATTAAAAAATATATTTCACTAAAATAACATGAAAAAAATTACAAAACATCAAATTATTCAATAAATACGATGCCGCTGGAGGGAAAACTGTAGAAGATTTGGCTTACAAGATGATTGCAAGTTTTTAAATGATAAGTTTTCAGGATAATTAAACATTTTAATTATTTCACAATGTAAATTCCAATTTCACAGCTCACTTAGTGCTCAGAAGTAATAACATTTCTCATCCAATAAAATAATAACAGACATTTAATTAAAGATATATTACATTAAAATAATGTGAAAAAGATTACATAACATTAACTTCATATAATAAATACGATACCGCTATATGGAAAATTCTAAAAGATTCGGCTTACAAGATGATTGCAAGTCTTTGAATGACAAGTCCTCAGGATAAGCAAGTGTTCTAATTATTTCGCAATGATAAATTCCAATTTTGCAGCTCGCATAGTGCACAGAAGTGTAACATATTTGTTAGCCTAGTCTAAAGGTAGCAAAGAATGTATCGAAGGAATATTAATAATTCATTTTATGCTGAGAAATGGATACTAATGTAAGTCTTCCTAAATATGAAAGCACTTGCATTAAATCAACCAAATCAAAATATTTTGTGTTATTTATTATTTTAAAGATGTGGATTGAAAGGAAAGGGTAAAAATTGCAAATATAGGTAAAAAAAAAACCTTTCTGCTAAATGTTACATAAATATTCACAAAACAAATATATTGCATTAATATTTTTATTGGCCATTAATAAATCGTCGTTTATGAATTTATAATACTTATACAAACATATAATTACCTATTTTATTAATTAAACAAATATCCTGAACAGAAAAAGTACAAAAATTTAGGCTTTATGCAATTAAAATTCTCTATCAAAATTCATTTGGAGCTAAATACTTTTATGATACGAAAAAAAAAAAAATTATGTTTACTGCTTTTTGCAATTCTATCCGTGTTTGTTTTTTAAAATTTATTTGAAAAGCATTTAATCCATGAATAGAAATATTTTCCGGATATATATATCGGCATTCAAAATCAGTGGAATTCTTCATCAGGTCTGGATGTTCGATAAGATCGACAAACCCTCGGATCGTCGCTCCCTACCACGTACCTTCCGCATGTCTAACACGTGTCTAGATGTCGCTGCGCTTGTATTTCAAGACGACACATGTCAGCCTCTATCTGGAAATATCGCTGATAAACCACCTGCCATGTCATCCGAATCCTGATACATTTGATAGTTCGGAACCCCTGCTACCCCCCCCTTTTCATTCGCATTATGCGCTTTGAAGTTATTCGACTTTTATATTATTTTTATATATAGGTACATCTAGAAGTTTTGGGAAAACAATTATTAACGATGGCCTTGCGGCGAGCTTTAAGTTTATCAATTGGGAGTAGACACTCCTTGCAACCACAGAAAGTGATAAATTCCATAAAAGATTTTTTAAAGGCTAGTATATATTTATTTTATGAGTGGAATAAAACATCTTTATATTATATTTTATGTTTCAGTTTAGCACTAATTATTAGGAATGCACAGAAATGTTCGCTTCCTCGTATAGAAGTCTTGCTATTGTCAAAAATATGTCCTAGGATTTGAGAAATTTCTACTTTTCAGACCTCTCTATTTCAAAGGGGGCCGTTATAGCCTAGTAGTAAGATCTCAGATTCGGAACCGGAGAGTTTCAGGTTCGAGACCCGATTCCACCGAAGAACCGTCATGTAAGCTGGCCTAGTCCACGCTAAATCCGACCGGACCAAACGTCCTCCTACTGGCGTGGTATGGAAGTTTGGATAGGGGGCTCCAGCTCATGTGCCACCCTCGTCATCTGAGCGCTGTTGCAAATTATGAGGTCTGCCTCAAAGTGATCCTAGTGCTACTTTAAAACAGGACGTTAATAACTATGTTTCAACTATTTCAAGAACACCATTCTTGAAATTATGCTTATTAACATTATTGTTAATAAATTTCAGGAACCAGAAAAATAAGGGTGGCGGTCAGAGATAGATAATTGAGAGATAGTCTTCCAATGTCTTCCCCACTTTATATTCTCTGCATAGCCTAAATAACCGGAAGAATATACAGGGTGATCAGTAGAGTCCTTTTGAGCCCTTTAAGTTCCAAACGGCGTCTCATATAACAAGGTAAATAATGTATACCTATAATAAAGTGACTATGCTGAATTATTGAGAAAAGTCACAGCTCTCCAGTAGTATACACGCCAATACACGCCAAACAATACACGCCAAAGATCGAAATTTTATAATTATTGTTTACCTATGCCATGCAATTACTGCATAAGTAAAGTTATCTTTGCGAAACCCGCAAATCTGGATTCGGGGGGGGGGGGGGAAACTGATATTTATGGTCGTGCCTAAATTCAACAATTTTATGCGGAGGAAGACAGATAACACATTTATTAAAGAGTATGCGAGAAGTTTTTTTATTGTTAATTTAAACAAGAAGGTTTGTGTTGATTATAGAAATAATTGAAGTTTTATGATCTGGTAATCAATTAGATTTTGACATGAACTCAATTATGATTTTAGAAGTTAGGAAACTAGCTACACATTTTGAAGTATAACTCTTTTCACTCCGCATTACATAAAATTTCTGATGTTATATTTTAAAACATGAATTATTACTTACATTATTAGAATAATAGTAGCATGAGGTAAAAAATGTTTTTTTTAATTCTATTAAATATTTTAGACATACCTTTATGCCCATGACATCATCAAAAAATAGTGTTTAAGCAACAAATTGCCATAGGTATTTAAAGTCATGCCATTTTAAAAATCTTGCATACGTATTAATATATATACCCAGTGACCAACTACTTTGTCAGGGATATTGATGTAATTTCAGTTAATTCATTTAGATATAACTTCTTATCCATGATACTAAAAAGTTTCCAGACATTAAATATGTGTTATTTGACTAGTAATTGTCTTGAATACACTTTGTTCATTGCTAAGTTCTAAAGTTTCTAACGCAGATAGTGTCATAATTTCATAGCACTATTAAAAACGTAATTGCCTGATTTATCTATCTTCTAATTGTCGAAGAATAGTAAATTAAATGACAACTTTTTTCATTCGTCTTGTAAACTACACAGATAATAAGCAAATTCCTGTTTCTTTAGCTTTCAACAATGGAAGAAAATCACGCGATCAAATGCTTGATGAAACAATAGAAGCAGTTTGATTTTAAGGAAAACAGTTTGTTGTTTGTAATAAGACGAAAAAAAAATTAAAAAATTGCTGAATTTTTGGGAAAAAATCGCTAAACTTTTAAATAACATCATTAAAAAAACTATTTCCAAATTTTGTAACAATGTAAAATTCATTATTATGCAATATTATTTTCGGTTTAGTTTAGTTTAGTTATGTTTACGTCCCTTTTTAAAGCAACACTAAGACTACTCCGGGACGGACCTCGTAATTTTGAACCTCGGTCAGATTATGAGTACGACACCTGAGCTGGCACCCCTCTCTCAACATCACACCATCGGAAGTACGTTTGGCCCGGAGGGTTTAACGTACATCAGACCCTCTTACACAACGATTCTTCGGTAGAATCGGGCTTCGAACCTGAAACCCTCTGGTTACAAAGTCGAGGCCTTACCACCAGGCCACTGGGTATTTTCGGTAATTATAGTAGAAAAGGTCAAAAAGCAGTTTAATTTTAACTATTTAAAATTTCAAAAAATTTGTATTGAGATGCACATTCCCACTCTCCAAGGTATTTATGTGCCAAATATGTTAGCTGTAGGTCAAATGATCTGGTTTATACAGCGCTTGCTCTAAGAAGATTTAATTCTGACTGACTGCGCCATTCTGAAAAATTAGTGGTGAAATTTTCAAATGAAATGCGTGCATTATTTGATAAGACGTAATAAGATGCTTAAAAGCAGTTTCACCTCAAATTAATTTACATAACTTCACAATTGAACTTTCACTTAATCTTCTTACTCAACATTACTTAAAGACCAATAAGCGTAACAAAAGATGTCGAAATATTCATCCAAGTTCTTCCGGGGGTCACGGGAGCAGACGATGTGAAACAGAGCGTTAAAAAAGTAAACACAATGAAAAAAATCCACCTAAAGGTTGGCATCTATCTCATCTCTTGACAAGTGTAAATTCTTTTCTGAGCCACGCGATTAAAATCTGGCGTCCCACAAACGAAACACACATATGATCACGCTCCCTCGGGCATGCTCAGTTGGGTCGTCAACCTTCCGAGATCAAACCAATCTGATTTGAGATTTCTGAAATTTGTCCCCATGTGGACCTTGGACATGTCAGGAGATCGCATCTGTTCGACTCAAGATGAAAAACTTTATGTCAGTTTATTTAAAAAACAACTTTAAAGAGTAGGGATATTTTTTTTTGAATGTGCCAGTAATCGTTAGAACAGAATTAACTGCTTTTCAAGAATATGTATTTAATAAGTACTCTACCCGCTATTTTAGTCATCTGTCTAATTAGATGACATTTTCTTTCCTATATCTTAAAAGTAACTGAGGCTGGCGTCCTGGCATAGGAGTAGCGCGTCTTTCCCGTGCTCTGGGGATCCAGGTTCGAGTCCCGGTTCGGCCATGGTGTTCTTCTTCTGTGTTCTATCTGTGAGGTGTGTGAATGAACCCCCTTTTAAAAGGGATTGTGCAAGCGAATGGGAGGCATGAAGTAGCTAAGTCGTACTCTTGGCCCTATTGGCACTACTGAAAAAACAAGAGACCCTCACTCGGCTTAAATCGCTAACAGATAACTGTCAGCGGGCTTGTAAAGTGCCATAAGTCAAAACACAACAACAACAAATGTAGCTGAGAAGATGTCATTTAATCAGATAATAGGTGTTGAACTAATTAAACAGGAAGAGTGAATTACAGGCGAATCATACATCAGCTGACCTAGTAGACTTGTTATTACAGAATATGTTTTATATATAAGTCATCTAGTAGACAATATCGAAAAGAGAGATTCGATTTCCAGATCCTTGTAGTTTCTTAAGTTGATATTACGATAAAGAGCTGAAAATTCTTATAAAATAAACTACAACATCATGCAGTGGCACAGCGGGGACTGGAAAAGATTGATAAGAGGGGACTTGGTGGTAGTCTAGAGGATCACCGTGGAGATAAAGCATTAGTTTCCTTATGCCAGTTCTTAAAATTACATCTTGTGTGGGTGCAAAAGAATGATGTCATACTTCAATTTGGATGAGCCATTTATACTTGCTGAATCAATGATGGCAGAGCGAAGAAACATATTTTTCTGGAGTTTAAATTGCCTTCACTACGCCACTGGTGGCGTTGGGTACAATTCCGGATTTATATATAGGCTACACAAGCCATAGCTTAGAATTTCCATTTTCTCGACCTCCTCTCAGAAAAATTCTTGTGAATAAGTGTCATATATACTAAATGTAGCATATAAAGGGCCCCACATCTAATATAGTTGAGGATCTCATCAAATCTAAAGTCGGCACTGCTTGTAAAAGCAAATGGCCGTTGGAGTCTAGTAGTACTTTTTATCCTCAAAAACACTTTAAACTAAACGGATGAAATGTGGTGTACAGACTTACAACCAAATTTGTAAATTTCTATCTAATTTTGAACGAAATTCATTTACAGGAAATCTGTCTGACTGGTTGTTCGATTACAAACGAACTCCAGAATGCAAAAAGATGCTATTTCCAAAGAGATAAAGTTTGATACATAGATTTAGCATCTAAAATATAGCTTCTTATGACATTTTAAACCAAATTTGTCAAAGGATTGACTGTCTATCAGTCTCTAGTTTTGCATAAATGTAAATACAATTCCTCGTAACGGTAAGACTTAATCAATGAAATTCGGAATCTTTCTTATCTTGTAACTGCAACTGTAGTTCCATATAAAATTTCGATTTTTATTTGGTTGACAAAAAGCCATTCAGCTATAGATTCAGTAAAAATGATAGATTCGAGACAAAAACTTCCATTTCATAACTAATGTCCACCAATGTATTTACGGTTTTACATATAATTTATGCGGAAAAAGAGGATAAGACCTTAATTAGAGAGTACGCGAAAAAATTTAGTAAAACCCCTCCCTTCCTTTTTTTTTTTTTTTTTTTTTTTTTTTTAAGAATTGAAATGTTTTTGAATACTGTTGAGAAAAAAAAGCAGCAATAAAAACGATTCTAGATTTTTGTGACATATGTTAAATTAACGCATATAAGGAATATTTAATAAAAATATCTATGTTCTAACCTTGCTTTATTTTTTATCAAAACTTTTCAAATTTCTTAAATTTGGTACTACACCACCAATAATATAAAAACGATTGGCTTATCTCTACATTAGGGACTTCTCACTAATTTTCCCCCTTATGTTCAATTTTATTACTGTGTTGATCATTTCTCCATGTTGTAAAATGCGCACCATTAAGATTTGGCTTCCTTTCAACATTGATTTTCTCTGTTCTCGGTAGATGTTTTTAATTCTAACCATACAATATACTTTTATTTTCTTTAATAATAAAATAAAAATATATAGTTTTGAACAGATTTTTGCCCTCTAGGCCCAGAATTCTACATCAAAATGTACAGCAGAAATCACTTAAAAATGCATAGATATATATACTAAAATAAGTCCTTTTAGCAAATAACTTGAAAATTTTTATTAATATCAAAACTTATAAAAAAAAATCTTATAAAAAAAGATCTTGCCTTTCATTTTCACTTAGTTATACAAAACGAGTCGTAAGTCAAATTACCATTTAAATGATTAATAACTGGTGCTCTTCTCTAAAATATAATTAACCTTCAAAACTTTACATTATTTACAGTTTTATCTCCTCTACAATTCTGAAAATTATATTGTTCAACTTTTAGTTTCGAATTCCCAAATCATGGTCATTTCGATAACATTTCACATCACACGATTTATTGTGGATATTGTGCTGAAAGGCCTCCCACCATGCTATACTTATACAATGAAACAAATCAGTGTATTGCCCATGGTAAACTAATTGATTTTTTTTTTTTTTGCATCAAATTTACTCATCTTTTTTGATGTTTCAACGAAAGCAGCTTTCTATCTGATTACGCATTTTGGCATCATTTTCAATTGACAAAAACTTTTCTTGAGTTTTCACAGCATTCTCGGAGCATCTGCAGTTCGAGAAATTTTTTACCTATCAAAACAAATACAAAGTGATCCATTGCTATATATTCGATGCATCTTCGATGAACTGCAAACTTCATCAGAGTTGTATCATTTACTCAGCGTTACAGGAAATGAAAAAGTCAGGAATGCTGTCCTTAATCCACTTAATAACTTCATGAATGAAATCAGATGTCATCAAATCAAGAGAATGGGGAATCCTTCAAAAAGTCTGATGGAGGAAATATTTATTTTTTTAAAAATATTCAACAATATTCATTCATTGGTGCGAGTGGAATACTTCATGATAAGGGATGAATGCAAATTATCAAGATAAAAAAAAATTGTTTATTTTGTGCACTTATGCAATAAAATATTGGACTTCATAATGATTAAAAGATTATAAAATGCGCAAAATATTCCTTCCGTCACTCTGATTATAACTAAAAGGTAAATTACTTCTTGCCATACTTCTGTGAACATGTTTATATCGATCAAATCAAAAGTAATGCAAATGGTGTCTCTTTTCAAAGAGCCCTTTCGATATTCTTAGTAGGATTTTATCGCACACAGCGGTATAAGTCCCATGAAATACAGATCTTTCGTTTTTTTCAGCTTTTTTATACGCTTCCAACAGTACCCGAACAGAAAAATTAGTAACGTTAAGGGCTCGTTTGTTCAATACTACTTGTTGCTTCTTTGGTTTGAGACGATTTATATTTTCTTAAATCTAAAATAAAGATTTTCTACAACATTGCTGTGTTGATCCTATAATGGAGAATTTTAACATAATTCTCAATGTTTTTAACATTTAAAAGCACAAGGCAGTCGTAATGGGTTTCATTCCCCTTTAACTTAAAAAAAAAATCGCCAACAGCGGGCGCAAGAACGTTAGGACTTTGCTAGCATATAAAAAAATAAGGATTTTGCATTTCAGTATCACGTTAAAAACGGCCAGAAAGAAACAAGGGAACTTGATAACAAAAATACGTGTTATGATTATTGCTGAAAAGGGGGGGGGGATTATGGCTACTTTTCATAGAGCTCTAGCAAATTACATCTCTCTTAGATGTAGACTTGAAGCTTCTCCCCAATTCCCCACTCCCCCCAAAAAAGAAACAGCTTGCGGCTTTGCTAGAAGATAAAAAGAAAGGATTCTGTATTCTAATCCAGCAGTCCTAATCTATCTGTTAAACTAGCTTCTTGCTGTTCCTATTTTTCCAATTTTCATTCATAAAATTGCCTAGTTAATTTGAGTTCATCCCATACAAGTCATCTAAGTTTAATTTCCTTTACATGATAAAATCAAATAAATAACGAAACCATAAATTTGTTATCTATTTAAATAGAATCGCATCTTGAATAATCTTCTATACAATGAAACAAACATCGCAACTTCAAAATAACCAGCATAGCCACTTTAAGATCGCTTTTACTTATATTAAAAGCGAACTCCAAACAAATTATACTCTCCATTTCTTTTCATCAACGTCAAAACCGAATATTCAACATGTAACATCTCGAAGCTCTCGATGCAGATGATTTGCCCAACCGGATCACGCCGACCTCTGATGCATATCTGCCCATCCAGAATGCCCGCAAAGGTCAAACGGAACCTGTCAAATCGAGCCAGCATCAACTGGCAATCGCAGAAGCCAGTCGCTTGATGTATGTTGGCTGTCAGGTCCGCTAACAGATGTTACAGTAGCCGATGGTAGCAAAAAAGCATCATCGGCACAGCATCGGACAGCCGGATTAACAGAGTTTCCAGTAGTGGCTTTCTTTTTTGTTTGATATTTCCCTTTCCTAATGAAGGGGAATCCGGATGCAGTCGGTGAATGTATGGTTCTGGTGATCTCAAGAGATTAACGTAATTCGGAGAAGTCTTGCGGAAGAATATGTCAGACGATCGAAGATTTTCAAGGAGAATCCCCCCCCCCCCGTCCCGTGGGTGCTGGAAGCTAGTATGGGAAATGCCGATTTTTCAAGAGCACATACCTGCTTTTTTGTTCTGAAGAGACTTATGTTTGATTTTGATGTTGATGGCATATATGAACTTGAATTTAAAAAGAATAACTCTGTTATTGCTTCACTTTCTCGATGACTTTTTATTTTTATAATCGTATTGCAATCGAACTCGAGATTTAGACGAATTTTCGTGTTTCAGACCACCTTGAATCCGTAATATATATATATATATATATATAGAAATTTTATTTCTCTGTCGCTTTTGTATATCTGTCCATGAAGACGATAATTCAAAAGCGGCTTGAACTAGATAGAGAAAAAAAAGGTTATTCGGTCTTTACACTGAATTTGTAGGTTTTCATCATATTTTAAACGAAATCCATTCGCCAGAAATCTGTCTATCTGACTGTCCGATTACAGATGAATTCAATAACTACAAAAGGATAAGAGCCGGATACAGGAAATTTGGTACAGAAATTTAGCATCGAAAGCGTAGCTTTGATTCTTTATTCGGTCTGTACACCGATTTTATAGATTTTCATCAAATTTTAAATCACAAGAAGGCTGTCTGACTATCCGAGTACACGTGAACTCAATAACTGCAAAACGGTTTGAACCAAATTGATGAAATTTGGTAAGCAAACTTAGCATAAAAAGTGCAGATTGATACTAATTTCTGACCAAATACCAAATACTTTGAAGCGTTGATCATATGTCGGTCTGTTCTTTCACATACATGAATGCTTAGTAATTCAAAAATGCGATAACTTTAATAAATGAAATTTTATATGTCATCTTGTGACTGTATTTGTAATTCCGTATCAAATTTTGCTTTCACTCAGCCAGAAAAAATGCGTCCTAAATGCAAATTAGGTTTTCTATTACTTGTGTGTAACCAGTAGTTTTTTTTTTTTTTTTTTCTTATTCTTCTTCTTCTTTTAAATACACCTCATCACCCGTTACCACAGAACTAAGTCTTATAAACAAGGTTTATGCCAGAAGTTAATTGCTAAAAAAACCCATCTAAGATCATATGCTAAGAGTCTCTTTCGTAATTATTTTTTATCAACGGTATGAGGTTCCTAATACATAAATACCAATTTTCTTTTCTATGAAACGAAATGCACGGCAATATACAAGATCTATAATATCACGTGGTGGTGGGTAATACTCTTATTAGTGAGTATTCGAGAAAATTTCAAGACTACTCGCGCTCTTTTTTTTCCCAATGTTTTATAAAGGTTGAACAATACGACTGTGAAATTTTGATAAGTTCCGCTGTTTAAAAAGAAAACTGTATAATAAAGAAAACTGATGTTTCTGTATTAATTGCATGGTGTGCAATATTTAAGATATATCGAACTTTGGTGTGAATCCTGTCTGTGATCTTTGACGATTTTTTTTTCTTTTAGCAGTTAATCACTGGCATGCTATTAATGCACAAATACCAGGAAACTCAGTATATTGTTGCAAGCCTGTAGTTTTGCTTCCCATCACGAATAGTGTCATCGTAAGAAAGATCGTTGTACGATCTGTCCGATGCTGCGCCAATGACCTCAGAGCTTGGCGACCATTTGGCAACTTGGAGACGAATTTGGCGATTTTGCCCGCAAAATGGATAATACTGGAAAGTTTGAGAATTTTCACGATCCATCCACTAGAAACCGAGATACACCCAGATACTTCCTGATTGGTCTGGAAGATTCTAGCCAATCCGGCCTCCCGGAACTATAAAAGGCCGGCACTCTCAATGCGAAAGCATAAACCGACAGCCAGTCACCCCTTTGAGAGATTTCGTTCAAAATTTGATAAAAAATTCTACCATTTAGATGCTAACACCGTGTACCATATTTTATCTAGCTAGCTTTTTACTTTTTTTAGTTATCTTATTCTCCTGTTCTCAGAGAAAAGTACAGACAGAATTTTTCTGAATGGATTTCATTTAAAATTTGATAGAAGCATAAAATTTTAGGAAATTTAAAATTATAAAATCTAGTTATCTGAAATTATAAAAATAAAAAAAAAGTCCACATACCAGATTGTAACCATTTAGCTCAAAACGTTTATGAGTTATCGTGTTGACAATTTGATAGAAAGACAGACAGACAAAACTCCAAAAATGTGATTTTTGGACTCAGGCGGTGTGAAAGAGAGATTTCTTAAAATCTTAAATTCAAATTTTTTTTGAAGATTACAATACTTTCTCATTGTATATTTAGTGTAAATAAAATAAAATTTTATAAAAATTTTGAAACATTTTTTTTTATTATTATTATTTCTTAGTTTGGATCTATAACACAAAAAACATTCATGCGTCAACTTTGGTAGCTATGAATCTAATATAATATGGTGAAAAGGATTTTATTAAAGACAGGCGTCTTCATATCAAATTCATTTCTTGTTTATGGTTTAATTCACTGAAAGAGTAAAGATAAGAGCTTGTTGGCGTTGGTAATGTATTTCCCCTCATTTTTTTTATCCGCTATAAAAGAGAATGCGATCGCACATAGGCTATGTTGTTTGCTTGAATTTTTCATCGAAACTGACAATTTCCTACAAATGACCACATGATTGTTTCTTTTTAAGTATATTGTTACGAAATTTTCTTTACCGGGGTTCGTTTAGATAGTGGGAGTGATATGGTGTGTGGAGAACGCTCAATCAGTAGGCAGAAGTAGAATAAAAACAACGACGTTTATTTACACGAAGACATACAGGACAGCACAAAAGCGACAACTATATACAGCACGGAAGACGATTATCTTCACCCGAGACGTGTAGCATACAACAGCATACACAGCAGCATACAACCAGAATCTACTGCAGACAGTAGCACACAGCTCAGTTCAGCACGAGCTTGACTCAGTCGCTTCCGACTCCTCCGTCTTCTACTTCTCCGACTCTGGCTCGGATTACTGACTTCGTCGACTCGACTCCGCTGCTCTCGAACTCGGACTACTCCGTCGTCTCTCCGACTACTGGCTTCGTCGTCTCCCAACTCGGACTTGACTCTCTGGCAGCCGCAGCCCCTTTTATAGGTCTCAGGAGGCGGGGCTAGAAGCCTCTCAACCAATCAGGAACGTTCGAGGCGTATCTCGGTTCCTACTGGGCAGATGGGGAAAATTCTCGAAGTTTCGGGTATTATCTATTTTGGCGCCAAAGTCGCCAAATTCGTCGCCAAGTCGCCAAGTTTGTCGCCAAGCTCTGGGACCTCCGACGCGCTAGTCCCATTCAGATGACTGTAAAACTTTCTTTCTATTGATGGAATAAACTATGCTGGGAAGCCGAATTGCAGGTTTGTAACAATATTTACGTCTGGTTTTAAAATAACAAGAGGGCTATTTTCGGTTTTAAATTTCGAATTGTTTAGAAAGAAAGAGGAAGAAAAATTCTCCTCCCCCTGATTTTCCACTGCATCAATTTAAGGATGTTTAGTCTCAATTAATTTAGCTTGTAAAAGGACCACTTTCACAATGATTGGACCACACCAGGAAGAGACTACACCAGCTGGTTCTAAACGGAAATTTGGGTGTTATAAATTTCCTTGAACTTGATATCATTTATATTTCTGAAGCATATTTTTATTTGGAAAATGTTCTCTGAAGCAAAATTGTTTAGTCATTCAAAAAATTGAATCATCAAATCGTGTTTTATCGAAAATCAGTCTTTGAAAACAAAGAGTGCATCTAATTTATATCAATTATTTAAAATGATTACTTAAAACTGCATCTCAGAAATTACATGCGTGCATTAAATGCCGTTTAAAGACAGAATGAAATATTCTATTTATATTCATGAAGTAAATGACAACATAAAGGAAAAATCAAAAACTTTATACAAAAATAAAACGGTATGCCAAAATATTTTTTTAGAAAAGCGGGAAAATTTAGATATCTTTCAGGCACATTTTTACCAACAGATATGTCTGAATTTGTGAAATTTTAATTCTGGAAAGCAAACTTCGACAGTAAATTTCAATATCATGAAACAGATCTATTTCGTTGTCAAACATAGATATTCAAAAAATTATTTTCTTTAGACAATTTTTATATTTTATCAAAATAATATTGAGTAATAATAATATTTTGTGTTCATTAAGAAAAGTGCACCTTCTATTTCTAGAAATATTCTCTATTTCTATTATTATAAAGATGTGTGTGTCTGTTGTAACATTTCCCGTTTCCCAGTACTGAGAAGACATTTACAGCCAGCTGTGTCGTCGCTGTTACTTACTAAACTCCTCGAGATAGCCAGATGCTGGATCTTTTCACCTGAGTTGTCTCGCATCTGTTCATTAGCGACTACAGTGAAAGACCACATGGGGGAATTTCTCGTCCAAAAGATATTGAGAGTACCTTCAAAGAGAAAGGGGTGTCCAAGCATCTGGCTGCTAAATGTTTCTCATTGTGAAAGGACTATGATAACTCCGTGTTCCAGAATAGTCAGTTATGACCCACGACCGACTGGCGCCGCTGAGAGAGCATATTGCTGCATCCCGATTGACCGAAGGAGAGCTCAAATGACCAATGTAAATTAAGAGGCGGAGATTGTCACCGAAATAAAATACGGTTATTTTTTTAGGGAGAGGAGAAGAAACGAATTGAGGCAGACTGTTGGACTACGCCCTCGATTTCGGAGTCCGAGAACTACCCCTGGAGTGGTCGTGTTGACTAACAACCTGTTAGTTCCCTGTGGTGTTGTTTCTCCGTATTAATAGAGAACTGAGTTTTAAGATAAACCTTCAACTTCGACTGTTGTGTCTCCTACTACATCCTTATCTGAAAGAGCCTTAAAAACATATTTTAAACATAAATACTTTATATCTTAAACACTTTCAAATTCTTTAATTTTTTTTGTGTATTAATTTTATTTTAAAACATAAAATTTTAAAACAGAAATTTTTTTCGGACAATTTTATTTCGGACCTGAAAAAATTAATATAAATATATATAAATTTTAAATAATTGACATCATTTGACGATTAAAATTTTCCAGGATAAGTGTTTCTTATGATAAACAATATTGTAGCACTTGCAATTGTATCTGCCAAGCACCAGAGTTGTCATGCGTGAAATAATATTTGCTACGGAGAAGCGAACGAAAAAACAGAGAAAAACCGGGAATTCCGGGAAATCAGGAAAAGATAAGGGATTTTTTTTTTCTAAAACCGCAATTTATTTTATTTTGATAATTCTTATCGAATTCAAAAATTCACTGGTATTTTTTTTTTTTTGTAAATAGAACTAGATATCGTTATAAATGAATGAAAATCAGGTCACTTGCTAACAGTCTCAAATGAAGTCTTCCATATTTATACTCAAGTTAAATTCCCAATGGACCGAAATTTCGGCTATATAGGATTTAAACACAGTACTTGAAAAGTTCTTTCAATTCTTAAGTACAGCTATCGTGTGTCTAGTTTATGACGGCTTTTGCTTCAGTTTTTTCAGACTCTTTTAAATGAAGTAACTTCTTCATTATTTGACTTACTTTTATTTTCTATATTATATATGCTTGTCAGTATATTGTTTAAAAATTTTTTTTCTTCGCTGTGATTTCTTATTTTACGATATTATAATGGTAATTTGATGGTATTGCAATTTGCTAATCAATCATTGTTAGGTAGAATCACAATCAAGACTCGGTATACAAAATACAGATTGTATGCGGTACAGATCCGTATACAAAACAATTTAGGGATTGTAAATTTTCTTTTACCAACAAACGGATCTGCAGGAGAAAAGAAAGATTTAGTGTGTGTGTGTGTGAGAGAGAGAGAGAGGGGGGGGGGGAGAAAGAGTTTTAAACTTTATTGAAGAAGCAATCTTTGAATTTTTAATGCTTTTTAGTCTTCCGATTTTCGTAGATATACTCCAATTTTTACTTTTTGTAAACATTTTTTTGTCCATACCCTGGCAAGAGTAGAACGTTGATCCGAATAGGTAAGCAGTAAAGTTGAAAGAACGAACTTGAGAAATAATTTTTATCTGATATACCTTTAGAAGTGTGGTGACGCTTTATAAGCCAGATAACAGCTGCGAGACATGAGAAATTTCTTGTGTCTTGTGGTCATGTTACGCGGCTACGAGCCATAAGGTTGCGAGTTCGATCCTCGCTTATAACCAATGGCAACATTGGTGACCCGGACGTGATACGCAAACTTCATACAACTGTTGTGGCGCCCTCTACCAGAAATAAATGGAAAAAAAGCTGATAAAAAATGAAGCTGATAAATAATCAGTCAATAAATAAAAAAAATGGATAAGGGGCAACAGACAATATATCACCACTAATAACAGCAAAAACAGAACAAAATATCGTTCGTCTCACCTTCGACGCACTGGAGGGGGAGTAATGTGGTGACGCTTTATAAGCCAGATAACAGCTACGAGACATGAGAAATTTCTTGTGTCTTGTGGTCATGTTACGCTGCTACGAACCATAAGGTTGCGAGTTCGATCCTCGCTTATAACCAATATCAACAGAAGGAATTTGCAGATCTTAGATTTTTGATTAAGTGGGAAAATCAGAAGACCGCGCATTTCAAAAATTAAAATTACAGTTAAGACGGAGTTCAAGCGAATAGGAAATTATTTTGAGAGCATAGATTATTTAAAATAATTACGCGTGTGTAATCGGCATAATTAGCGATAGACTTCATTATATTTCTGCATTCTGTCAAGAAGGCATAATAAATAAGGTTCAACTCCTGATATCGTTGTAATTTGCAGTTTTAATGGTCCTTTTTTATTCCAGAAAGAGAAAAAAAATTACAATTCAATTTGTTTTTCTTTAAATATCAAATCGGTCTCATTGCGTGCTATGAAAATAGAAGTGTGAATTTTTTGTTATTAATATATTTAAAGTTATTTTAAATTAGCGATAAAGTATTGACCCAGTATTATAATCTAAAAATAATTTATTGTAAATAAGCATTATAAGATAATTAATTAATTTTCCACTTGTGGTACTTTTTGTTTAATTATAAGTATCGAACGTAATTATTTTTGTGTCTATTTTATCCATGCGTATCCTATTCATATGGATAAGGATTTTTTACCTTATGTTATGTTCAAAGTATCGGATATTTTATTATTTTTATTATTCCTCGTATTTTTAAAATTCCTCCTACTTTAAACAAAATGCTTTTGAATTTAATAATAATATTGAGCATATTATATTAATTTAAATTTTCTATTTGGTACATTATAGGTACATATTCCTTTTTCAAACAAAAAAAAAATAAAATAAATGCATGATTTTCTTTATCACGCTTTGATGTATATAAAATTAATTGCCGCAAATATTTACAAAATTGATTCATGCCATCTTTTTTCTTCAATTAATACTTCTAAAATAGTTTATTTTTAAAGCAATAAACAAATAAAAATTAGTGATAGGAATTAAACTTCTACTTTTCACCATTTGAACACAAAAGAGTTCTGAATTCTGCCAATGGGCGGATGTTTTTTACTATAATTGTATTTACAATACATTTCATAAAAAACACCGAAATTCCAAGAAACACGAATAATTTCATGCAAATTCTAAATTATATTAAATATATTTCACAAATATTAAAAATATTTTTTGAAGAAAACTGAAAAAAATAACTAAAATTTTATTTCAAAAACTAGCATCATATCGTAAAATAAAATGCAAAAAAAACTTTAAATTATGATGCATAAAAATTTTTACATAAATCTGAACATTATTTACAATTACTGGACACTCAATGGATTCCGAATTTGTGTTCACATGCGTCACATTATTTATTTATTTATTTATTTTGCCGTATACTCATGGATTTTAAGTTTTGTTCTACTGTAGGAATTATAAAGCTGTTGCGTATAACATTTCTAGAAGTATTATGAGTTGTTAATCAGAAGATCTTTAAAAAAAAATCTTTTCATTTCTCAGATGTTTTGTACGGTTCTTCTTTCTCCAACAATGAAAATAATTCTAACAAGTCACAATAACAAAAGACACCATATTATCATAGTGGATAATGCTAAATGATTATAATATTGTACATTAAATATAATTTAAGATGTGAATTTCAGAATTGGATTAGTAAATCTTTTATATGTCGTTATTCAGTTCCGAACAATAATTTTTAAATTTTTGTATTGCTAGAAAAAGGAGAAACGAACAAATGACAATAATTTAAAAATAATTCCTTAATAGCTGTAACCGCGATTTATTGTTTTGTTGTTGCCATGGTGGTGAAGTCGTTGGATTGTGTAAACAAAGGTTAGATATCATTTTGCAGGATTTGAATTTTTATAGATTTTTTTGTAATAAGTGTGATTATGAAATATTTAATTACAGCTTTCCTGTTTGTTATTTTAAATAAGCGGAAGATTTAAAATAAGATAAAATGTATAACGTCTATAAGTTTGTTAAACATTTAAATAGAATTTTATCGACTGTATTTTGTTTAATTAAAATTTCTGTAAAGTATTTGATGCTTTTAAATTAAAATTAATGCTAAATATCTTCACTAAACAAGGGTTTTAAGTTTCATTTTAGTAATCACAGCAAATTTTTTTTGTTTGAATTAATATAATAATATTGAGAAATGAATCCTTACCTGAAATTATTTACAATATTTGTATTTTTAAATATATTACTGCTAATGAGAATTTTTTTGTTTTCAATATTCATAATTATTGCATCATGTTGTAATACATGCATAAAAAGTAAAAGTAATAGATATTTGTGGTCAAAAACAATTATCTTGTCAATATCTTTTCTGAATGCATAAGCACTGTGCATAACATTTTTTTAATGCATAAACATTTTTTTAATCCTTTTTTTTTCTGAAAATTTAGTGAAATATATTTTATTTAACTAACTCTCCTATATGATTCAAATTCCATACATGTTTGACTTAATTTTTTAACCGAAATTTCAAGCATTTAATTATTATTTTTTGTGTATGTGTGTTCATTCTACGTTTTTATTTTATTGCTTTATTATATGTAATAAATAGTGAAAATTTCATAAAAATTAATCTTTTAAAAGTCTACTTAATATTAAATTAGGAAATAATTTCTAGTGCAAACTAATTTGAATGAATTTCAACTGTTTTTATGAATATACCTTAATTATGAGGTATTGAAGTAATTTTCGTGGTCATTGAAACTTTTTTTATAATAATTTATTCAGATTTTTTTTTCTATATGAAATTTTATTTGCAATTATTTCTATAGTACTCGCATATTAACCATTGACTAACTAACACAGCCAAATTTTAGGTACAAAAGAATTTAATTGCATGAGATCTTTGACAACTTATTTGGGACTTTATTGCTGACTTGTAGTTGTCAAAGGTTTCACACTTTATGCTAAACAATAAATTGTTGCATATGATTGTCAATTATATTAATAAATATTAATTTTTTATGTTGTTTTATCTTATTGAGATAAACTAAACTGCTTAAAAAAAAGCTTAAAATAATATATTTTTTTATTATGTAATTTTAATTTAGTAAATATTAACTCTTATTTTGAACTCTGATTGCATGCATATAAATATATAATATTTTTTTTAAAAATGGGTTTATCAAAAAAAGAAAAATTTTATTATGTGTTTACAAATATTTTTAAAGCAAAATAGAATAATCAAGTACTTATTCTTAGTTCATTAGTTAATTAATGCTTTCCATTCTTTCTTTCAACATTAAGTTCTTCCATCACTTGAAAGTTTGGAATTATTTGCATGCCATTCTCCTCATTTTTAATTTCAATATGATTTTACAGGATGACATAATTGGATACATAATTAAATCTTAAAATAAATATTATTTTTGCTATTTATAAGTAAATGAAAAGGAAGAGATATTGGACAGTTATTTTTTAGAGTTAGCTTCTCAATATTTTAAATTGCATTTTGTACTTCAAAATTAGCTTCTAAGGGACACATTTTTATGTCTAATAAACTCAATTCATTTATGTTTCTCAATTTAATTCTTTTTCTATGCATTTAAATTTAAAAAGCATTTTAATTTTGATTTTAGTAGACATTGTTTTTCCCCACACTTTTCAGAGTCTAATTTTGGTGCTTCTGTATTAATTATATGTCAAGCTGCATTTATTGCAATTGATAAATCATTAAAAAAATCATTAAAGGTGTTGCATTAGCCATAGCTAAAATTTTATACTGTATTTGCCAATGACATTCAGTCAAATTTAAATTTTGCAAGTGGCATATAGTTAACATGCAAATACCTTAATTAATCTTAACTATCTAACACTAACACTCACTGTATCATGTGAAAATTATTTTTAAAAAAAATGCTTTCTACACTATTTTTTCACAAATATTCCCATTTCAAATGTATTAAAAGTTCTATTGTGCGGCTATACTGACTTTTACTTCTTGCCATTGCACAAACAACATACTACTCATGTTCAAAAAAAAAAAAATGAAAACATCGAAATAATGGAAATTTTTTTCTTTACTATGAAAAGAGGAAATAAAAAAGTAGTTTAAGGGAGTATTACTTCATCATTTAGATATATATTATTCATTATCTCTCAAAATGCTACAATGTATCTACATTTATATTATTGTCTTTTTAATACATAGTTAATTTTTTTAAAATATGGAATGCTTTTTTTAAAAAAAATAGCCTTTTGTTTTAACAAATGGATTTTTCTGTTATGAAATATGACCTGCTAAAAATTATATACTTATTAATTAACAGTGAAAGAATCAAAACTCACCCAGTGTAGCACCAAAACCAAATTGGCATTACAATTCTATAAGGGCGCTTCTAACTTATGAGAAGAAAACAAGTCTGTGTTTATGCTATTTATACAAAGTTTATAGGAAGAGTATATCCAAAGAATATATAGAACTCTATAAAATTGAATTATCACCAATCTTTCACCATTAATTAATAAATGCCAAAAATTATCATTCTCAGTTTTATTATTTAATACTTGTTACTGATTGTTCTTGTTTCCTGTTTACTTTTTTATTTAAAGAATTTTACATCTTACCAGTTTATTTATGGTTATTTCCAATGTTGCATTTTTAAATTCAACTATTAATAATAACTTTTGATAGTTATGCTCATAAAATTATTTGTTGAGTTCTTATTGTATAGGTTTGTAATTTAAGATTTCTTGAAACTATTATTAATTGTTATTCTTTGTTTTTAATAAAAGGCTTTTGTATGTTCCAATTTTTAAGAGTAGTTTTAAAAATAAATTTATTGTTCCAGTATTATTATATTTTGTCCCATTATTATTATTGCAGGATCAGTTGAAATGCTGTTGGATTTAAAGTACATATTCTTAATCTGTATTAAGACGAATAATTATCCAAGTAAGAGATTTTTTTAATCATCTTTAATTTTTTTATTGATGTTTCTGACCTTATTATTATTGCACATGTTATTTCAAATATTGTCACTTTTATTAATATTTAGTGGAATTATGTATTAGCGATGTACTTTTTTTGCATGTAAACTATTTATTGTAATCTTTATTTAAAATTAAGATATGAATGATATTATATCATGTGTAGTATTATATTCTATAAGAGAATTAGGAAAGTAGTTAATGATGATATATTCCAGTATATATTTGTTTTGTACAATTTATGATTATGTCATTATATCATATCTTTGAATTGAAATTTCTTCCAAAGTTGATGTCCATTATTTCAATCAATATTTTATTACAATTTCTTTGAAGTTTCCTATAATTCTATTTGTATTGTATTATAGTTGTTTAAGGTGACAAGCTATTTGCTAGAATAATTTGTTGTAAAAAAACTTCATTTAAATCTTTTATATTTAATTTTAACTTAAAGGCTAATAACACTTGAAACTTAAGAAACATAAGAACCTAAGAAAACATTTTGTAGCTTCAAACTGTGTTAGACATAAACTTATTCTATTTTAGAAGCCTTATACCATTCTATTCATTGTACAACATACATTCTATTTCTCTATCTTGCCTATTATTTGTTCATTTTAAAACAGAAAGTGGTTAAATTTTATCTAATCAAACATTTTGCAATTTGAATATAAAATATGTTCATAAAAAATGAAAGAAGAGTTAAGTCGAATCTTTTAGCAATAAAAATGTGCTATATGTTACCAAATATGATTCATAATTTATGTAATATCTTGAAAGAATTGTGTTTGCTGATTCAATGAAAAGTTTCATTAGCAGAACTTTAAAAAGAAATAATACCTATATCCAATTATATTACAGGAAATCATGATTAACCTTAAAAAAGGACAATCTGTTTAAAAATTTTATCTAGGCTTTCTTCTGAAATTAGATCATAAAACTTTTATCTTTATTATTTCTGAAATTGGTTTATAATTGTAATTACTATAGAATTTTAAAAATATAGGTATTGTTTGAAAAAACATTTCAATATGCAAAAATAAGCCAAATCAAATTTTATTTATCAAAAATAAAATAAATACTCATTAATTATTAAATTACAAAAAATTATTAATAATTAAATATTTAGGATACAGTATTGGATATTGCAATAATATAATTACAATAATAATTTCATTACAATAATATCAATATATTCATTACAATAATTCATACTTTAGAAAATATTTTTAAAAAATTCTTGCATAATAAAAATGAAATAAATTTCAGAACAATCTAATATATTATTAAAAATTACACACAAAAAAAGTGTTTTTAGAAAATTGCTAAAATTTAGCAAAAATTTGCATGTCTTTTAAATTGGTATCATTAAAAAAGTCAATTTTTTAAATAACAAATTTATTTTTGCATAATGTTTTGGAAATTATCGCTGTAAAATGCTCAAATTCATCCATTAATTAAAATTTCAAAAATAATTGCTCTACACTCCCACTCTCTAAGGTATACATGTGTTAAATTTTATAACTGCAGGTCAAAAAATCTGGCTTATAGAGCACCAACACACACTCTTTCATCTTTATTATTAGAAGGGATTAATAAAGATAAAATATATAATTTTATAAGTGGGTATAACCTTCTTCAATAAAAATATAAATAAAAAAAATAATGAGTATACATCTTGATTGTATCATGATTGTTAATAAAAATGAAAAAATTACTGCTCTTAATTTTCCAGAAGACTGAAAGGATGCTTAATTTTGCATTTAATTTTTGTTTTAATGTGTCTGTTCTAATAATAAAAGCTAATAAGTATCTTTTGGCATTCTTTACAGCACAATGTTGGATTTAAAGTTGTCATGAAAAAAAAATTTACACAGATTAGTTTGAAAAGTGTACATGTACTCTTTAAAATGATTAAATTTTGATTAATTAAAAATTAAGCAAAATTTTGGTATATTTCATTGATTATTTTTACAAAAACTTAAAACTAGAATTCAAAAAAATATTTTTCGAATAATTGCAGTTGTACTATTTGTTTTATTTCATTTTGATAATTAAAAAAAAAATTATGTAATATTTCATTGTCACTTTGAGATTCAAACCATTTTCGTTTTTTTTTATCAATATTGAGTTGTATGTTTTTCTTCTTTGTTCAAAACTTAGAAATGAATTCTGTTTATTATTTTTATTGCATATTCTTTGGAACCATTATTATAAATTTTAAATTACTTAGTTATTTCACCATTTTTTTTCTTTTTTGCAATCTATTAAAAATGCTTTAAAATAGTGAGTAATATACAGTTTTTGTAAATTTTTTATTAACATGTTTCAAACCAGTTAACTTCCTGTTAAGCATCGTCATATAATGCAAGTAAAATACATCATATCATGTTAATGTGGAAATCAATTGCACATTTTTTATACAAATAAGAAATTGAAATAACTGCTTTAAACAACAAATATTAATGGACAGTTATATCTACATACTAATAATAATCTTAACTTCATTTTGGAGGTTTTTGAACATAATAAACAGGTTTAATAAATTCATCACAGTTTGATATTTAAATAATACTGTGCTAACAGAACCACAGATATATAATTAAACAAAAAAGATTTTAATGAAATTCAAAATAACCAATTTTCTTTTGAATGTCAGTAAATATGCAATTGCCATTTTTTTCTGATTATGAGATTGTAGTAGTTAACTTGTGATAAGTTATTTATGAAATATTACCAGCTTTCATTCAGAATGGTATCCACATTTTTTCAATGATACCTTAAAAAAAATATATCTTGCACACTTTTTTTAAATTTGCATTGAGCATATTATAAGAATTGATGACTTATATGCCATAAATCAGGATGACTTGGCCCCTTTCTCGAGATTTCAGATGTATTTTTTTAACTAAAATAAAAATATATTGATTACGATATCCAAATTTTCCTTCATCTACAACAGTTCTGCAATTTTTTGTTTATGTCAGTTATTACAGTATGTGTCAATTGAAACCGTATATTATTTCTTTCTATCAATGCACAATAAATGTCTGTTGGATTCAATTAAGAATCTTGAAATAATATCAATAAATTCATTTAAAAAAATATTTTATTCAGAATATTCTGGAACAAAACTTTATAAAACAATGGAAACATTTGGCATTAAAAATGCTAAATTATGATTACTTCATTTAGCTTATTATTTCAATAGCTGATGCCAAATGCAATTAATTTTTTTGAGGGGGGAGGAGGGAGGGTGTCTGTATATTTGAATACTTATACTAGATTAAGGTTAAGTGAACTGCTCATCTCTCTGATATCTAAACTGTTAAAATTCTTTGCTTGATAATTTTTTTTAAAGTTTTGATTTATTTATTTTTTTTTGTTTTGAGGATTGTTAGTAGTTGAGTTGAAATTGGGTTCATCATTCTTTCCATTAATGTTTTTTCATTAACAACTTGTTGTTTTGTAGAGAAATGGAACTAAAAATAAGTAATTCATTTTTTTAACCTTCATTCTAAAAATGTCGAGCTTATTTATTAGCTAAATTGCTGTAATATATAAGGCTGAAAATGTTTTAGGAAAGTACAAAAGGAAGCAGTTTTATCCTTAACAAGTGAAATTTTTCTCCATCTTGCAATTTTTCTTATAGCTGAGTAAAGTCTTGAAAAAGAATTCAAATTTCCTTTTAATTTTCTGGTGAAAGGTTTCTGTGTTTGGTGTATTTGCACTGCTTTTCTGTTATTAGAAAAATATTTTTTTCTCGTGGTTATTGAAATTACATAGGCTATTTTCAAATATAAGTTTTTAAATCTTGCATATCTCTTGAAATAATTTTTTTCTCTCTTTTTAGAAATTTAATACATGAAGTGGAGCAAAGCTTGAAAATAGATTTACAATTCTTATTTAAAGGAAAAATTGTATTTAAAGGAATTTATACATTTATGTGGTAATTTTTTTATGTATTAACTTTATATATTTTAAATTTATTTATGTATTTTTTATGTATTATGTATTATTACTATTTATATTTGTTATTACTATTTATAATTTATCTATTTTTTAAGCATTTTATTAGTATTTGATATATATTTATACAAATAAGATTTTTAACCATTGGGGTTATTCTGGATGCTGAACTAGATTTACATTTGCATATCTATAAATTTTTGCACTTCTGAAGAAATAGTAACACGTTTAGGGCAAACTACAAGTGTAAAGCCAAGTCTATTAATAAATGTACCAATTAATTGATCAATATCTTTTTTTATCTGGTTCCATTTTTTTTCTTTGCTAGATTCTCTTATTAAAACTTAAATATATATAGAGAGATATTTAAAACTATAACACAAAAGGGATAAAATATAATTTATTTAATTGTATCAGATAGAAATCAAGTTTGTTCTTAAGAAAAGAATTTCAACAGAGACGCAAGAAATTGCTTTTTTTTATCTTCAGATTATTGAAAGTTAAGAAGTGTGATGTTGTTGTTTTTTTAAATTATGGGTTCCCAAATTGTGGGTTATGAGTAGTTTTGAAAATATACATGTATCTTACAACAATTTGCAAAAATGTGATGTTAGCTTAAAATCTATATTAAACCTCTTTTAAAAAATATTTTTATAAAATTATATTTTAAAATAAATGGGGTTTTTTTTCCGTCACAAAAGTTCCTTTTTGGTCAATAAAATCACTTCTGATAAGAGTATGCACTATTCATCACTGGAAATATTAATGCCCCGAAGTTGATCTGGATCCCTATAGATTCAGTTTTTTTTAATACCTCATAATATTTAAAAATTTGTCAATTCCTATTTAGATCATCTGTGAGGTAGTTATTTTTAATTTTCCCTCATCAACAATTTATACAATAGGAAAAGGAAGTAATGTTATCTGCAAGCCGATTAAGATATCCTAGATCAATATTACAAAAGCGGTTTAATCCTGATGGCTTTCTGGCGCACATTCTAATATCCTCTTGGCCGTGTTTAATATCTTTTAAAAACTTAGATATTGCAAATATACGTTAAAGGTTAGAATACTGATATTTGTTAAGAATGTAAATATTATTCTTAGTGATGCTTATGAATTTTGTATAAATATAAATTTCAATTTGAAAAAAGAAAAAATATTTTTGAAATTAGAATATATTTTAATGAATTTTGGATAATGTTTTTGTTAATTCATTTTAATTATTATTTATGAAAAGGATCCGTTTTAAATAAACATAGTTTTTTTATCATTAAAATTCTGTGTTCGTATTTATTTACATATATTTAAAACAAAATTTTAAGATATGTTATAGCAGATTTTTTTTACAATGGAATTAATCCTAAAAATTGATTTATTATTTGTCATATTGTACATAGTAATCATTCTTCTGTTGCATTTTAAAGATTAATTAATTCCTTATTTAATTGTTGAAATATAATGTTTAAAATATGTTGACCTTGAAGCCAAAAATTTTTTTTTTTACTGAGAAATATATCTCCTTTTATCGGCTGAGGAGATTTTATTAATAAAACAATAAACAATTTTTTCTTTTTTTTTTCAGTGAGTATGCAAACATTACAAATTATTTATTTTCACACAATTTCATTGAATATTCTGATAATATTTTACTGTAAAAATAAATTTGTTTTCATTATTTCATAATATCAAAGTCAATATGTACAGCTTTTGGATTTTATACAAAAATTATATTAAATTTTTGTCTTGAGGAAATATGCAAATCTTTATGAGTAACAATGTTTTAATAAAATATGATGGTTAAAAATCATACATATTTATTGTTTCAGATGGATTTCAGAGCATTTGTAAACAAAGAAAATTTCAAAGCTATATTACTGCAGCATTTGAAGGATCAAGTTAAATCTAGATTTAACTCTGCTATATTGAAAAAATTAAATGAAAACTTTGAAAAAGAAGAAAATACTTCTACTGATGTTTTAGTGTCTTCAATCAGCTCTGATATCTTTGACTCTGAAGAATATCCAGAATTTTTAAATTCATTTTTAGGCAATGTCAATACTTTACTGGAAGATGAAGACAAGTATGTTCCAAAGGTTCATAAACCTGAATGCAGTTCACAATGTAGTTCAGCATCAAGTGTCAATACTTCATCAATTGATTTCCTAAGACCTGATCAATTTCAGAATATTGTACACACACTGTCCAATGGCACCAATGCTGAAAAATTGGAAGCTTTGGCGACACTACATCACTTACCCACAATGGAACATGTCATCCATCATTTTTCCTGGTCAGATGTTGAAAAAGGACTTCATGATTCTTTATCAAGTAATATAGTTTTTTTAAAAGCTGAAGGTTTAAAATTTTATATTAAAATGCTTAGTTGTCCAGAATCAAAAGTTGTCCTAGAAAGTTACCTCAGTCTTATTAAATACTTTCTTCAGATTCTAATGCCATCTGTAAGTCAGATCTCTGAAGAATATGAATTTATTAATCAGTGTAAGAGTGCTGTTGAAATATTATCCATTTTAAATAAATTTCTCCAAAATATTTCTACACACTGGCTACGGTACCCTCAGTCAGCCATTGAGGTTATTACTATACAGAGCTTGAATATTTTGTCAACTGTTTGTAATGAAAGTGTTGCATTCCCTTCTTTGATGTGTTTTGCATTGTGTGATCCAGAAGCAAAATGGTTAAAAAGTCTTTTACATGGTCATGTGAGTCGTGCATGTTTGCTAGAATCATTGAGGGAAAATAAAAATATTCTACATCAAGCTGTGGAATTGTGTGATAGATATTGTGATGAAAAAAATACTTTATTAGTTAAAGATGATTGTTGCCAAAAATCTCATGTAATTGCAAATATAAGTCATGTTATTTGTTTCTTGTCACACTTGCTACAATATAGTGAAGGCCGCAAAATTCTTAGTTCTGAACAAGACGATAAATTTTTATCAAGTTGGATAAATATTTTGAAAATTGTCATGAACTCTGTGTATAAACTATGTGATAACTCCTGTTTTAACTGTTGTTCAGTTGTCTGTGATACAGTATCAAAAAAGTGGTATTATTTATTGTGTTATGACAAATCATCAATTCCTATTAATGATCTCATTAAAATTCTTGATACGCCTTTTTCTACAGAAGATGATGTGAGCTTGAATACGCTTTATTTTACAATGCAATGTTTTAGTGAAACATATCAGAATCTTTATAATGTTTCACATTCCGTTGAACCAGCTACAAATATTCAAGATTTTGTATTGCAGCTCCTATCTCAATTTACTATTGGTTTTTCAGACTGTGATTTAAATGGTGAACCTTCTGTTTTATATTTATTTAATGCTAGTCTTATACTCATTAGAAGGATATTCCTAATACCTTCATCTTTATTTTTTAATATTGATTTTATTGACATTTTATCAAGGTGGTGGTTGAAAATCAAAACTTTAACTGGAATCAAATCATCTGTTAATAATTTCCAGACTGCTAAATATGACAAAGATATTTTCTCTGAAATCAATAAAAACGTTTTAGATGTCTCCCTATGTTTCTTGCATAAACCTGTTGGTATAAATTTATGCAACGATTTATCAATTTTTGAATTAAGTTTAAATATGTTATTAGAAAAGATTTTGGAAGATATAAAATCAAGACATTGTGTTTGTTCTTATGATATATCGATTGTGTCAACTGCTCTAAATAGTTCAATTTCCATGAAAAATCTCATGAATAAAACAATAGTGTTTAGATTGTCTTCAATTATTTGGCAATTTCTTGAATCCAGCAATGATGTATTTGAAAATGTATCATCTTTGAAATGCATACTTGAAAATGTGCTGCCATCTATATTTTGGGATCTTGCTTCAACTGAAATTATAAAATCTACTGAATTGGCATCTGAAAATAATTTACTTGAAAATGTACTATTATTTCCCAACTTGTCTAATGAATCCATTATTTCTGAAGATTATAATATATTAGGCCTTCAAATTATTTCACTTTTGGCTTCATCCATTCATTCTATATGTTTATTGCAAGTTAAATATAACACTACAGATTTACTTTTAGATCTTTTATCTCAACATACTAATATAGATGATGAAATAGTTATTGATCCAATATCAATATTACAGAATCACATTTTGGCAAAATTATTTGTTGTAGGTGGGCCCAGTGAAAAAAATTTACCCAATGAAACATTTGAAAATGATACTGATTCTTATGATTGGCCCTTTATTACAGAGCTTCCAATTCCTGAGATATTTTATGGTTCTAAAATTTATAATAATGATGACGACTGTCAGTTGGAATTCTACGATGTTACCTCAAATGTGGATTTAAAAGAGAAGATTTTAGAACTCATCGAACAAAAAGAAAGTAATTCATTTAAATTCATTTTTCAATTTCTGCAAAAAAATATTGATATTTTGCAATGTGATCTAACTTTTCCGCTAAATATAAATACACTAGATGATCCTAATTCAAAATTGTGTGAAGAAGAATATGCTGGAATAGCTTTAGTTGAAAGGTATGGAAAACATTTAAAATTAATAACCGATGATGATGAGGGCAAATTAGAACAATTATTAAAAGCTTCTAAGACTCTTATTAGTTCAGAAAAAAGTAAAAAGTTAGATATATTTGTATGTACGGTATATTTAATATGTGAAAGTGATATTGAAACTGCATGGATATTTTTACAAAATTTTGCCAAAACAGTGAATTCTGTTTTTATTTGGAGAGAGCTAATGGTTCAGATATCAGAGAATACCTCACAAAAATATGTTAAACCTTCAACCATAATATTGGAATGGTGTGATATTATAATAAAAAGAACATTTCCATTATTATTCTCTGCATTTGAATTTCGAGGTATTTTGCCATCTGTTATTTATAACTACTGGACATTGCAATGTTACTGGAATTACTTAGATTTCATGGAAATTTCTCATTTTGTTTTGCTCAGTGTTGTGTTTTCTGGTGAATATTCATTGTACTTCTTTGCATCGATATTAAAGCATCAATATAATTTTATATTGCAGAATGCTCATAGCAATAATCTCTACAGTCTGTTGTTGAAAGATTCAATTGAAGGTTTCAAAGTGTGTGACTATATAGATTTCATGAACGATCTTTCTTGTACTTTTCATGATTCTATAACACAAAGTGTTATGGCAATTCTGTAATTGTAAATTTGTATCTTAGTTTGTTAAAATGTTTTGTTAATGACTGTTATTTATAAATTAAATTTATTTATTTATTTATTTAGCTTTGCTTTGTTTTTTTACATTGTTAGATATTAAAAGAAATACATTAATTTCCATAAACCTTTGTGTTTGTGTGTTCAGGCATATTCAAAAAAAAAAAAAAAAAAAAGAAGAAGAAGAAGAAAGAAAAAAAGAACTCTGTCTAAATTTAGGCTTGACAAAAAATGATTTTTTTTTTTACATCTTTCTTGGGAAACAAAAGTGGTTCATTTTAGGAAAGAACATAAATTTCTCAAAGTTTATTTTTATGTGCCATAATGATATTTTGTGCAAGTTGTTCTCTGATGTTAAAGGTAGATCATGCATGCCAAAAAACAAGTCAGTTTTGCAATAAAGCAACACAAAAATTCACTACATTAAGCTTTTTGTCTGTGAATTAGATATAAAGAAAAGAATACACCAATACTCAGAGTTTATTTAATGCAGATTTGCAATAAATAACAATCCAAATACATTATAACTCTGAATAACAAATCTTTTGGACACTTGCTTTAAATACTTTTGCATTCTATTTGCAGCTGTATCTGTCACATTGTAAACTACTTGTTATGTTGTTATTTATACAACTATGTTGTTGATTCATTATAAATTTGTATTCAAATAAACCTTTGTTGTAGATTTAATCTATTGTACCTTTTTCTTTTATTGTATTCACTAACCAGCTTCTTATATAACTCCCCCTTTTATGTTTTTGATTTTGAATATGGTTTATTTGATATGTAAAAATGACTTGTTTCTATATGCCTGATTTACCCCCAAAATTTAGAACCGTAGCATCTACGAGAATTCATAGGCAAAGTAGAAAGAAATATTTCTTAATTCCTGTACAATTTGTTGGAGTTTCTTACAAACAGACCTCCCCCTCCCCGGGGGTAGACGATTTTATTCCAAGCTAAATTAATGTGACTGTCATTTGGTAATTATGTGTTAAATTGTTAAATGAAGTCTTGGATGAATTCTTTTCAAAATTAAATTGGATCTTATATTTTTTAACAACTACGCTTCTGATTGATTAATCTGTCATTACAACCATAGCATAGTTCCTATAGTATATTGTAATGAAATATTTAAAATACATAGCCCAACAAAAGAGTCTTTATCTTTCCTATGGAAGCCAGGGTGATATTCATATTCAGATATTCTTTTCAAACTGAAAATTGAGCAAAGAGAGGCTTTGTGATGCTGCTTAAATTTTGAATAAATTTCAGAGATTGTTTTTATTTTGATGATTATCATCTTAATAGAGATTTCTTTGTGTAATGAATTTTGAGCATATTATTTTGAGTATGTATATAATATTCTTATAATATGTGCCTATATAAATTGTTGTTGATAAATTTATCTGTCAAAAAAATCTGAAATTTACACAAGACACTTTGGATTTTCTTTCTTTCTTTAATTAATTTAATTTATATATCTAGCTTATATTTGACAGAAAAAATAATAATCGATCTAAATGTTTTCATTCATAGTTTTTTTAATAGAGGTTCTTTAACATTCTTTCCATTTCCTTTAAAGGGTTGTTTAACATCCTTTTTCATTGGGTCCTTTAAAGGGCCATTTTAACATAACAAGGTTTATATGTTGATATTCTATCTGTGTATTGCATTGAAAAAAAAAGCTTCAAAGAGCTGTATAAAACAGAATGTTTTCTCTTAAAGTATCATATGTGGCACGTAATTTATATTTTGGGTTATTCAGTCTTACTTAAAGAGATTTTTTAAAAAGTTATTAGATTTTTCAATTAAAATTTAATTAAAAATCTTCTGTTTTTCTCAGTTTTTACTCTATTTAAAAATTTTAAAGATTAATGTTTCAGTAATTCTTCTCATTTTTCTATGTGCTTTTTTTAATATTTTTGAATTTTTAAAAATATTTTGAAGTATATTTTGCAAGTAAACTTTTTTATTATTTTAGTTATTAAATTACAAGGCACATGAATATAATTACTGAAGACATTAAATGCTTTGTGTGTATGTGCATTAATATCTTTATCAAATTGCTGCTTGTAAAATTACCGTTGCTGTACTATCAAAGGCAAATTTTAAAAATAAAGATCGACTAATAAATCAAAAGACCTTATCATGCTATGATATTGCAGACTAGACGTTCGCATCTCCTGTAAATTTTATCATGATGATACTATAAACTACCAAATCGTTGGATTCAGAATTAACAAATATTTTTATAATTATTCATACCTTAATTATTCTTGTTGGATGCTAAAAAAAGGCATTTTGTCTTAATTTTTGTATTAATTTAAAATTGTATATTATTGAAATTGTCAAATGGTTGTACGCTGAAAGAAATCCAAGATATTGAAAATCGAACAAACATGGTTTATTCCACAAAGAAACACAAAGCATAATAATAGGAGTAAATCCGAGTTCTATACAAAGTGCAATATTTGTAGAAACTTACAAAATAAGGAATAAAAACAGGAATAATGTTCAAAAAGCACCTGAACAGTTCACTCCACGATCAAACCTTTAAAGAGAAAATTCATTAGACTCTCAATTCTCTCGCATTTAAATTGGTTTTCTGACAGATCGTGGAGTTTTCTAGAAGAATCTGGATCTTGAGTCTTTATAGTTTTATCTGCTAAAATTCCTGCTTTTCCTGCAACCTCCATTTTTGTCATCGCAAAGTCATCTGTCGGGAGCCTATTCACCTTCGGTATCTATTAAGAATATATGTAAATTCCTAAGCAATATTACAATTTAGTAAGAATATTTTTCTCTGGCTATGTTGTTTTAAAAAACTGTGTTTGGGTTGGAGGTTTATTAAAGAAAGGAAAATATTTCGATTTGTTTATTAATTTATAAATCGAAGACTATGGGTTGAGGTAAGAAATCGAAATTTTATTTTTGTTGAGTGAACTTTGAAGCTAAGCTTAAGTTTCTGTATACAACCTGCGGAAAGAACCTTCGTTTTCACTGTTCATCGCCTTTAATAAAAATAACTCCTTGCATTTTTCCTTGTTGCACACCTTTTATTATTCCTTATTTCACCACACATGAAGGTTATATACTTTGTGATATAATAATGAAAGTAGAATATGTATTTTTTTTTAGATCGATTAACAGCAAGATTCGACACAGAACTGCCATAGTTCTTTTCTCGCTTACTCTCTTCATAAAGTTATGTCCTCAATCTCCATATAAAAAGTGTGACACGAGTGCTCAGATTTTTATTTTCAGTGTCCCACACATGAAGGTTATATACTTTGTGATAT
>JAPMOR010031586.1:166383-226783 GCA_026543865.1 Argiope aurantia | reverse complement strand
ACATGAAGGTTATATACTTTGTGATATAATAATGAAAGTAGAATATGCATTTTTTTTGATCGATTAACAGCAAAATTCGACCCAGAACTGTGATTGTAGTTATGGGATTGCATACCAAATTTCATTTATTTAAGTTATTATTATATTTTTCAACTATCGTGGTTATTACGCGAATGTAAGATCAAGAGATGATTAACGTTATGACAGATTTGGTTCGAAATTTGAAGGACCCACACTTTAGATGCTAAATTTTATCTGTCCACTTTTTAAATTTTGTACCTATCATTTCGATTTGTACTCGGACAGCAAGACTGACAAATTTTTTCTGAATGAATTTCTCCGTGGTTTTTTTTTTTTTTTTTTTTTTTTTTTTGAAATTTTTACCACATACTTTTGGGTCAATACGTTTTTGATTTTTTTCATATTCAAAAATAGATAGTATAACTCCAAAATGTGTTTTTGATGTTTGGAAGTTTAAAACATGGCGATTCATTAAAATCTGGAGTTCGAATTTTTTTGATTATGATAATATTTTCTTTTTGTGTACTAGAAAATGAAAAGGAATTTAAGAGATCTGTGTACAAAATTGCTCGAATTTCAAAGACAAGTATTTGCAATTAAAATATTATTTTTATCTGTAAGTTAAAATTTTTTGCACGGTTTGAATATGGATTACATTGATTATTTTTAAATCCTATAATTACTCTTAAATTACTCCAAGAAATTTCTAAAAATCACTCTGGCGTTTATGGCTTTTTATGAAATTTGCAGATTTCTGCTCAAAATTTTGAATGAAATCCGTCTATGAAAAATCTTCCTTTCTGTCCATCCGTGCATTTCTGTGTGGATACAATAATTCAAAAATACAAATAAAGAGTAGAAGAAATTAAGCTTGCGGATTTGATATTAGAATTCTATACCTGTATCAAATTTTGGACCTAATAGTCAAGTGATTGGTCGTCTATAAATTTGCGAAATGCTTTCACACAAAAATACATTATTTAATAGACATGAAATTTTATATGCGAAATTTTCAATTCAATCATTGAAAAGGAAAAACTTGTTACTTATATCAAATAATATTTAATAATAAATAATACTTGTTATTGACACCAGGTAATATTTAATACTAAATAATACTTGTTACAGATACCAAATAATATTTAATACTAAACAATACTTGT
Organism: Argiope aurantia; assembly: GCA_026543865.1. NCBI lineage: Eukaryota > Metazoa > Arthropoda > Arachnida > Araneae > Araneidae > Argiope > Argiope aurantia. The sequence goes on along the minus strand of JAPMOR010031586.1, from coordinate 225,599 downwards.
TATTGATACCAGATAATATTTAATACTAAATAATACTTGTTACTAATACCAAATAATATCTAATACTAGACAATACTTATGTTAATATACTAAAATGGAGAAAGGAGAAGACTTCAGCCATGTCCTTTCGGCCTCAAAAAGTTTAAAATATTTGAAATACTGCTAAGATAATAAATTTCATATCCAATGTGAACTCTTGGTTAAAGAATTTATAATGTTATATGATAAAATTAAAAAAAAAAAAAAAAAAACTGCGTCGGCCGGGAGTCGAACCCGGGTCAACTGCTTGGAAGGCAGCTATGCTAACCGTTATACCACCGACGCTTCGAGTGTGACTATTTTCTTTCTATAAATAGAAATAAAATGGGTCACTGGTGTTTTTCCTTTTCCTATTTACAAATTAGCAAAAATAGGCCAAACTGAGCTTAACTGAATTGACGTCAATCGAGCTGAAAGAGAGCGTCGGTGGTATAACGGTTAGCATAGCTGCCTTCCAAGCAGTTGACCCGGGTTCGACTCCCGGCCGACGCAGGTTATTTTTTGACTTTTATTACAATTAATTTTTTTCACATCAATTATTTTCTCTTATTACTGCTCTGTCTTGTTATTAAAATGGTTTAAATAAATTATGGAGCAGCTCCCATATACGGCCTAGTGGCGCCAATTTTTTTGCCAAGAAGTCGCCAATAATGCGTGTTTAGGATGTTGCGATTCTTAACCGGAAGTTTTGAAGCCACGTTAGGCTCATTTCTAAGACTGACAAAATGCACTAGACTATAAGTCAGGGAGTGGCGATGCCCCCCTTTTTACTTTAAATAATTCAGATAAATGTTGTGATTATTGACTAATTTTTGAAGCCATGTTTAGGCTTAATCCTAGGACTGACAAAATACACGAGCGTAAGTCAGGGGGGGAGGTATTGAAATATTTATGATAACGATCCAAATGAAATGACTTGTTTAATTATAAGTATAATGAAGCATGATGAAATGCTCACTTGCTTTTAAGTATAATGAAATGCTCAAAATTAATATTAAATGATGATGACGAAATTATTTTTTGCTCCGATTTTTAAAAATGATTTCTTAATTTTATGCTGAATATGTTCTCATGAAAACGTTGATATTTTTTTCAATTTAAAAGCATAGTTTATAAAAACTAATAGCTGTATATGTGAGCTGCTCCTTATAAAAACACATAAAAATACTGAATATGTTCTAAGGTTTCAGGTAACCATAAAGAATACATAAGCCGATGACGGCAACCAGAAATTACCGTTTATCGCCAAATTTCTCGCCAATTTGGCGGAGGCCGTATACGGGAGCTGAGCCTAAATTATGATATTCATTTCTAAACTTAAAATTTTGTGACGTGAGTATCGTTAGCGCTAGAAATTTAAAATTACGTTTTTTTTTCTTTTAAATATGAGATTTAATTAAAAATAATATTACATGAAGCTTAATAATACATATCTCATTTTCCCCCGCACTCTTAGCTCTCCGAGTGTAGTCAGATTATATAAAAATTTAATATATTTTAATTCTTGAGATAACTAAAAGCAATTTATAATTCATAAGGTAAAAACTTAATTTTATTAAAAAAAATCAAGTTTTGTTAAAAATAATTTTAATTAGGTGGAATTTTTATATATTATAAATATATTAGGAATTATATAAATTTGCACCAAATTATTAAACATTCCTACCAATCAAAAATCGTGAGTATTTGCTGTGGAAAGCAACCAATGATATCAAAGACAACATTAGCTGCTTAAGAATTTCGAGTAGGATAAGGCTTTCTCAAATGAAGTCAAGACGAAGCACTTTAAATCTCAATCCACATATTCAAATCAGGATTGCCCACAGCAAGTACCTAGCGTTATTTTGTCAATGTTATATAAAATTGTCGTATGGCAAAAAATCACACACAACCATAACAGAAATTAAAATGCTGTGGCAACATTTTGTGACTATATAATGATATGAAGAACATGAGAGAAGATTTTGCTAACCTATACAAGAATTTGGCGTCAATTATATGGTTGGTCTTAGTAAACATATGGCATTTTGATATAACATTTATTACCGCATACATATGTATACACAATGTGGCTATCGGACGCATATCAAATATGGATTCGAATTAATAAGTTGGTTTAGTTTAGTTATATTAACGTCCCGTTGTAAAGCAACACTAGGGCTATTTTGGTACGGACCTCGTCATTTTGAACCATGGTCAGATGACGAGGACGACACCTGAGCTGGCACTTCCCTCTCCACACCACAACACACCAGCAGGAGGAGTTTGGTCAGGACGGGTTTAACGTGCAACAGACCCCCTTACACGACGGTTCTTCGGTGGAATCGGGTCTCGAACCTGAAACCCTCCGGTTCCGAAGCCGAGACATTACCACCAGTTGGAATTGATACTTTTGGAATTGCTGGGAATGTGTAAATCAGTTTTTAAACTATTTGGAATTCAAGTGAAGAGATTGTTCAAATACAGACATGGTTCAAAACTTACGGAAATGGAAAGATTTGTTTACAGTTTTTGATGTTTACATTATGTGCAAAGAAAATACTTCCTCGAAACTTGCAAGAACGAAAGAAAATTGAAATTCTAGAGTTTACTAATGAATGGATACCGTAAGTTATTTTATAATATCTTATTTAGAAATACTAGAACCTTTTTATACTTATTTGCCTGCTTATAATACCTGATTTAGAATAACCCTGACTAAAAATCTTTCCTCGTAATTACCTTGCGTACCGAAAAAATAATAGGTTTTTATTCTTTCTATAATGTTGATTCTAATATTGTGAGCGGACTGCTGGTAGAGGTCTGTTGTGTTCCACTATTAGTTAATACATAGTTCCCTATCTTTGTTATCTGAATTCTAATGTTTATTGATTTTAATAATCCAAAATGCTAACACTTGCTATAAATATTTTTCTCCCACATAGAAGTGGGGGAGGAGGGTAAGCCAGCGAGTGTAAAATCCAAGAAACTTCCTTTCATATTCTCTAATAAACATATTACTCCACTCTCTTATTTTGTGGATAGATTGCTATAACCTAGCGGTAAGGTCTCGGTTTCGGGACCAGAGGTTCTAGATTCGAAACTCCATTCCACCAAAGAATCGACGTGTAAGCGGTTTAGGTGCATGTTAAATCCATTGGGACAAATGCCCTCCCGTTGCTGTGGTGGGAAAATTTAGAGAGAAGGGGAAGCTCAGGTATCGTTCTCGTCATCTGACCATTGATCAAAATTACGAGATCCATTTCAAAATACCCTAATGTTGCTTTAAAAAACAGAACGTAAAGTAGTACTAGTAAACTAAAATAAACTAAAATTGTCAAAGATCACATATCATATTTTATTTATCATATTTCGTTAAGTTGATACTTTTTTAGTTTATCGCATTTGATGCATGAGAATGTAGAGACCGACAAATGGCCAAACGTTTGACGGATTTCGTTCAAAATTTGATTTACATTTACAAATTAAATGTTAAAGCTGTATACCGAGTTTTATTTATCGTAGTTTACATGTGCGAACGTCAATTGACCAAGTTTGTTCAAATTAAAATCGTTAATGAAAAATAAAGCCCTAACTCATTGTGAAACAGAAGTAAAGGTTGAATTTTTGTAGATTGTTATGGATCAATCAGTACTAATAACTCAGCACTCACAATTCAACACAATAAACTGAACTGAGTATGTTTTTTAGCTATCTTATTTTCTAACATCTGAAACCTAATTTGAATACAGATTTATAAAATCCACATACTAAATTCTACTTATCTAAGACATTTCATTTTTGGCTTATCATTTTGATTACAAGGAACTATATTGACTGAGAATCTCTTAATTTTGCATGAGCGTTAATTGTGTATTAGCCGCCTGTCACCTGTAGGTCATTAAAGATGGGATGTTTATTGCAACCAGCGATTAATCTACAAAAATGACATGTTAGTCTATTAATTGTGTGCACCAAATAAATGCTGTTAAGACAAACATTAATTTAACACACAAATACAGCCTAAACTTTCATATGCATCTATTCTGATACTAAAACCGTGTGCTAATGCACATCTAACTGTTTACCCTCATGAGTTAGTGAACACGTTCAAATGAACGGTCGAATAAACAGATTTTTCATAGTCGTATTTTGTTCGTTCCTCTGTTATAAAAGTCAAGAATTTTGCCAAACATAAAAAACATGCATACCAAATTTCATGCATCTAGCTAGTTGCACTTTTTGTGTTCCAGCGTGGATACAATACCAAAAATGCACATTTGTCAAACTATGTAAACTATTTCCATAATGTTTTCAATTTTATCAGCGTTTGAGTATACGAACCCTCAGAGCAGTGGGATGTGAAGAGTAAAACGTTTTTAGATTGAGACCTATTACTTTTTTTATTCTTCTTTGTTCGTTTTTATTTTTAAATTTAAAGGCTTGATTATGATTTTTTTTCTTTGTCTGTGTGTTAAAACTGGACTGTTATTTTCACCGGTCAGAAATCCGCCCCTGTTTTTGGTGGATTTTTTTAAAATTTTATTATTATTATTATTATTTTATTTTTATGTTGCAAAATTCTTTCGAGAAAGTGTTTCGATTGATTCTGATTACTCTGTCACGTTTTTGCCAACAGTTTAATGTTTTTGTTTTCGTACAATTTAACTTATTTTCCTCTAGTGTTAAACTAATACAAGAAACTAGTCATTTAATGTGACCAAAGATTTTAAGTAATTGTGAGTTAAAATAAATTTCCAACTATCGCACGTTTTAAAGTATTCAGTTCCTGATTCAAAGTCAGTATGAAAATTTGAATCAGATGTCTCGATGAAATTTGTTTTTAAAAAAGATTATTTCATCCAGATATAAAAAAAAAACAAATAACAAAAATCAAAGACCTCTTCCCCAGTGTCAGCTACTGGTTCGATTTTGCCAATTTATCTCTCTAGATAAAATTGAATGCCCGTTTGTTTGTTTGAAACTCATGCGATTTCGCACCTTTAAATAGATTCGAACGAAATCGGACACCCATGTTCCTTAGTATCTAAAAGGATTAACTAAGCAGTAAAAATTTTTCTACGTCCCTCTAAGGGTGTGTGCTTTGTGGAGGTAAAAGACTAGAATTTTTCCACCGTAATTTTTGAATAAATCACTGCAGAAACATTTTTAACAGCATTTTAAAATTCAAAACATTAGCTTTATAGTGATATAATTTCATACCTAACTATACAATTTTTATTTGATTTTTAAGGATAGTTTAAACATTACTTTTTATCAATTCTAATTTTTTATATGACTTTGATTCGATTTATAAGTATATGTGTTTTGCTTTTTTTTTGTATATATACATATCGAACAAATAGATACAGCCGAAATCAGTGGGTATAGTGACTAATATTTCATATAAAAGTTCTTGACTGATGTATAGATCATCAGTGGTTGTTTAGCCCCCATCAACCTCCATTTTCGAAAGATATCGTGAGATAAAATCTTAACAAAACACCAGCTTCAACAACTTGACACAGTTTCTTAATTATTTTCGCTATTTTGAAAGCATGTTTAATCAGGCTTAATGTTTCATGATTGAAGTGAAATTTAAAATAGTATTTTTATTTGTTGTTATAGAATATAGAAAAGCAGCTTTTGTTGTCTCCCCAAAACATTCTCGCATATTTTAATAAACTTGTCACATCAGAGAACACTTTGCATGGCATTGACGTACAATAGTTACGATATGTTAACCTTTGGCTTGAATTTAGCATTTTTACTGAATCTATTATCTTTGGCGAGTTACTTGGCGATTAATCCTTGGCATGCGGTTAATAGCATTTGAAAATCGAATTTGTGCTTTAGACGCGTTTTTCTCAACCTACTGAAACAAAAAAAAAATTGACACAAATCTACACTTTTAATCACAAAATGCTATACCAAACTTGATACATTTAAGTTATTGCGTTTTTGAACTATCGCGTTTACATGTTTCTGAAAGTACTGACCGACAGACAGTCAACTCTTTGTTGGACTTCGCTTAAACTTTGCGACTTATTTTAAATTAGAATAGTATTTCTATTAGCAATTTTAAACAATTTAAAATTGGTGATGGGAAGTTAAACATAAAGTGGATTGCCATTAATTGAAAATTAGCTAATTAATGACTCCAAAAGACATTCTCTGCCAAAATGAAAAACTCCTAAAAAAACTTTCCCCCCGATAAAATAGAAAACGCAAAATAAGAAAAAAAAAAAAGGAAGATCGTTTCTATCGTTGTAGAAAATTTTAAATTCTGTGGCCGTAGAAATTATGTTTTACAATTGGAAATCTTTAACTGCAGTTTTCTTAAAATTTTGTTTTTCATAGAAATCCATCACCATTAATACAACTCAACACTTAATAGTGATAATTGCCCGAAAGTTACAAAACAGGTTTCAAATAATATAGGTAATGATTTAAGTTAATTAAAGTTAATGATTTAAGTTAAGATAATAAAAGTTTTGCAGTTGGTGAAATGCTTTTTCATTTATAGGCGTTTATAGCAAATTCATTTGTAAATTAATGGGAAAATGTGTATTTGCACGCACCCCACCTCTAATTTACTTGTATTTCAAGCTTTTTCGAAGATTTTAAATCATTTCATGGATCATCATCCTCTGTAAGTTTATGCAAAGAAAATTACGATTACGGTATTACAATTTGACTTAGAGTATTAGCCGTTTTAATAAAATTTGTAATAAATTTTCATTAAAATTTATTACAAATTCCCGTTTATAAAACAATGTTATATTTTTAAAAACTCTCATTATCTTTGTGTTTATGAATATTAATGCATCTAAAGATGATAAAAGGTTATTAAAGTCCAATTTTTCAAAATTTTTTCTCCGAACGTAGTCGATTACCTTAAATCATTCTGATTCTCAAAGACGCTCGATACGGCTCAGAAACGAACGGACAAAGTTTTTGTCCGTTGATATAACGTAGATACTTGATTTTATGGCGAAAAATCATGGCTCAAAGATGATACAAAGGCATCAAAGTGGAAAGCAAGAAACAGTTTTTGTTTTTGAAATTAGATTAAGCAATGTAAATGTTGTTCATTCTCCGATTCAAAAACCCTCTGTACTTTTGCGCATGCGTTAGGATGTGTTTATTTAGTCAAAACAGGGATGAGAGGGGAAGACGAAAAACAGAAAATAACTAAATTTAACAATTAGGTGAACTCAAATCTTACTCGGATTTAGAAGACGTGAAAACTGCGGTTAGTTCGTAATATTGTAGGGAAAATATTGTAATTCACAATAAAATATTTTAGAACAATTTTCTTTTTTTTTACTGGAAAGGGCCTAAAACATTTAGCTATGGTGAATAAATGAAAAATTTCTGCTCTTAAAATTTGGTAGTTCACTTTTTTACGAAATAATAATTTTTATACTAAAACATTTTTTTTATTAGTTATTGAATTTTTTGATAACATTTTGCAATTAACAGCGTTAGATAGTCTAGAAAATCTTTAATGATATTGTGGAGAAAGGCAACGACCAGCATTAATATGAAAATATATTTATTATAATTAAAGGACAAAACATTACTATACTAACATAAAACACATAAAGATACATGTGCGTGAGCTGTACGTCTTACAGACTCACTGCCCAACTCTCGTCTGCCAAAAATGGCGGGAAAGCCTCACGTGATTAATGACGTGACGCAAGATGGCCAGCATGGCGCGATACAAGATACGAGATCTGTCAGCAGTTCCCACAATATTATATGGAATATTTTTCTTAGCACTCTTGTACTAGTTATATAAGTAATTAATACAATTTTGAGTTAAAATAAAATATTGTAGTCAGAAACGTCACGACGTGGAGAAAAAAACTGAATGAAAAAGTATCTATAATAAGGAAGAAATAATGGTGAAAGAATAATGAAGAATTCCGGAAATGCTTTCATCCTTCCACTTGTCTCCCTTTAGCGCAGTAGAATCGTTGAAAAGTGGTTGTCTCGGGATACTGAAACGAATGGTATCAGTAAATATAAGTTAGTATACTGTTATGTTTCTTAAAAATACTCTCAGATATATGTCGTCATGAGATAAACACTTCTACTATGGCCCACTCTAACATGGTAAAGTCAAATAGTTCTTATTTAGAATTTACATTACAGTTTTCTCTTCGGATACCATTTCTACTGTCTACAATAAATGCAAATTCGGTAAAAGTGAATTTTAGTGTGCACCCAGCTGCGCCAATAATGCCAAGTCGCCAATAAAGATGGCGGACAAAATAAACAAATACTTCCGCGGAACAGTTACGGTTACCATTTCCCACCATCTAATTATGATTTTTTACTGATAAGTATTTTTTTTTTCAGACTGGAGCCGGTGCCTTCGGCATCTGTAGAAGGCACCGGACAGAATTTTTTAACTTAAAAAAAACATCCTACGGCTTCGCTAGCAGCGGGAGCGGGAACCTAGTATCTTCGCTAGCACATTGAACATAAAGACTGTGTGGATAACAGAAACAGTACATAACCAAGAGAAAAGAATAAACGGAGATATAAGCATTCGGGACATTCTCCATACAAAATTTCAAACAAACATACTTTTTCCACCTTCATCAACTCGTAAAAAAATATATTCCACTCAACCTTCATCCATTCTGCCGGTTCGATATCAAACCATTCTCAATACAAAATTTCAGACAAGCATCCTTTCCCAACTCGAAATATATATGCATATTTAACTCTCACTTCATCCATTCTACAAGTTCGAAATACTCCCGACATAACAAATTATGAAGGTAACCAACCGTTATAACACCAAAAGAATTACGAGAACTGCGAAAAATTCCATTGCAGCTGTCTTTTAAAGCAAGAATGCAGACGATTTTTTTAAAGCGCATACTGACAATTAAAAATTGCAAAAGAATAAATGTTTTCTGTTCGTAATCACATTAAAAAAAAGACAGAAGAAAATAACTTTTAATTATAAGCTTAACTTTCTTTATTTAATAAATTTTAATTATAATAAAGAACAAAATTAAAATCTTGAATCAATTTTTTTAATTTAACATTTTTCATAATGTAATTGTAGTAAAAAAAAAAAAAACCATTGCAAACTCAACCATTGCAAAAAGTAGTAAACAAAACAGCAGTACGGTTGCTATAAGAGGCATCCGATGGGTTGCAGTATTGGCGACATATAGCTGGTGCACACTAATCTTCACTTAGGCCGCAATTTCTATCAATATTGTAATTCATCCATGTTGAACTTTAAGCACGTATTTAGTTTGTTCGATGTTCTATATCTATTTAAGACGACGGCGTTAGTATAACATACATATATACTTGACAACAAGTAGACGTACAAGCATATAAGTAATTTTAGAATAACAACAAACAAAGCGATGCCACTCAATCTAAAGTAATTATACAAAATTGTTTGCTTGCTTGCTTGCCGCAACAATATCTTCATAAGTAATTCAATAGGCATTAAATGTCATTAAATAATGAGAGAAAGATAAAAATTGAAACATCTTCATCAGTTGTTATCGTTTTTGTAATTGCAATGAGATGAAATGAAACATTTGTAATTTGTAAATGAAATTTTTGAAAATTCTTTTGATTTTCTAGTGCACAAACTATTGTAAATGTCAAAAGATTCAAACCATCCTCAGCTCTGAAAAAAAAGGCATTTTAAAGATTGTTTCTGGATATCTGTGTCAATTACTCGAAAATGTACGAGTCTGGATGAAATCTGTCAGCAAAATCTTGTCTGTTCGTCTGAAATAAGGGGGAGACAATAACTCAGACACTACGAGAGAGATAAATAATTTTGCCCCCAAAATTATAGACATGCATCAAATTTTGGACTAAATTTGTCCTCTACTTGACTATTGTAGGTCTGTATATTCATGGATATGTGAAAGTGTAACTCAAAAGCATAAATTAAAAGATTGAATATCAGTATACAGTTTTTACACCAAAATTTAGATTTGAACTAAATTTTGGATCAAATATGTCCACGAGCAGATTATCTGTATATGTGTGATTGAACATCATAGCTCAGAAATCTAATGAACTAATAAAATTTAGTAGTCTTAACTAAATCCAAAACTTTGAAACCATATGCAATTTTGCTGCATCAGGCATATGTTGATACTGATACTCTTCACATCGAAATAAAACCGGGTTCTCGGTGAGCAAATTCCAAAAAATTAATGATTCCAAATTTAGAATTTCGCTTCTTCGGAAAACATGATGATGATTGCTTAAATTTTAACAGTGATTGATAACTAAGTGAGAAAATGAACGCAAAAGTTTTGTAAACATAGTTAGAATAGCAGAAGGCAGGTATTGTGTACGTTACATGAGGTAAAAGCAGTAATTGTTGGGGATGATATATATATATAATTAAAAAAAAATACATGTTAAAGGCTTTGCCGAGACAAGATGGCTAACTAGGCTACATCGGTCTAATTTTTTGAATCAGTTTGATATAGTAACCCCTATCGAAAACAAATGAGATTGAGGAGATTATTAACGGAGTACTAGATATTTTTAGTTTGTATCAGTTTTATGCATTAGATACAAAAAATCACCCAAGCTTTGATTTTGATAATATAATTGTGGATTAGGCATCAAAATGATATCTATCTATCAATCAAGTAAAAGAAGTGCAAAACACTCATAATGATGATTATCTTCGGTTTACGACAATCGCAATTTATTAAAGAATTAAAAATTTAGGGAATGAATAATCTTTTTGATGTATAATGAATAAAATATAAATGTTTTCATATTAAGATTATACGCAATATATCCCACCCAGCCAAGGCCCAATGACTCATTTCTAAACTCTAAGGGATAGGCCCACACTTCCTTTAAGAAAAGTAATTCTTTAAATCGTATTTTGTTGTTAGAATCAATAAATGTTGTACTGAAAAGATTATACAAAATACAAATTTTAATACAGTTCCCTGGTCCTATTAGTCTTACTTAGTAAAATATTTTTGGCACACTAGCATTTTAATTAATATATATATATATATATATATTTATCTCCATTAATGCCAAAACTGCGTAGGTTATGAAGTTTGAGTTTCATAATTGTAGGTCAATTGACTGCTACAGCCACTTTGAGGTGTTTTGATGATTGGCAAATTTTTAATTTAATTATTTCATATGACCGAAAGAAAACTTTGTAGCTCAGTTAGTTTTAATACTTCAAAAGTTGAACCTTTTTTTCTACGAAGTCTTAAAATGCCAAGAATATTTTATTACATCAGAATTTTAAGACTGTGGACTATATAAAAATTTAACTGCGTAATATTTTTCAAGAATACGTTTTTTTTTAAATCAAATATAATCAGCAAATATAATTCTTGATGTCATTTTAAACAATTTTCTCAGTTTGAAATACATGCCTATTAACCGCTGCACCCGCAGTACTAAAGAACCGAACAAAAAATGAACATTTAATTTTATATTAAAAGATTTCTAAATATGATAAAAAGCTCTTGGACCGTGAGTTAAGTGAATATCATTGATTAGCCCTTCTGATTATTAACTGGTACGCATTAACTGGTACGCTCAAGTATTTGTTTCTGACTACTAAAATTTGGTACATAGATCAGATACAGAATCATACAGTTTATACAAAGAGAGAATAAATCTTTTCCTTATTACAAAAATTCTTAAACATCTTGTTTAATTTTAAGATATAGATTTCAATTTATTTCGTAAATTTCAGAACATTTCCCCTTTGTACTTCGGAGAAGATTCAGATATAATTTCGTTCTAATGTTGGCCTTTCTTTGCTGTGTAATATTAGTTGTAGCGTTTGTTATTCCAAACTTCAATAGGGGCCGTGGTGGCCTGGTGGTAAGGTCTCGGCTTGTGAGCCGTAGGGTTTCAGGTTCGGGACCCCATTCCACCGAAGAACCGCCGTGTAAGGGGATCTGTTGCACTATAAATCCGTTAGGGCCAAACGTCCTCCCGTTGGTGTGGAGAGGGGGATGTCAGCTCAGGTATCGTCCTCGTCATCTGACAGCGGTTCAAAATTGCGAGATCCGTCCCAAAATAGCCCTAGTGTTGCTTTAAACATGGCGTTAATATAACTAAACTAAATCCAAACTTCAATATCACCTATTGGTGTTACTGAAGCTAATAAATTCTTTTATTACTATCGTTCGCCATTGGCGTACTATTAATACAATTCTAGTATTTAACGACTCAGAAAATAAAAAACTAAGCACTCGTGGCGTTTACAGCTTTGCTCAAGATTCACAATTTTATGCAGGAGTGAGGACCTTTAGTAGACAGATACGAGAAAATTTAAAGGAGATCACTCCTACTGGTTTTCTGTTATAGGTACTTACAATATTTTTCAGAAAATTTCTCGCGAGTGTCGTTGCCTACCTTAAGAAATTTGTATTGTGATTTTGCTAAGTCATCATCTGAAAATAATAAGTTGACTCTTCTGACACGCCCTCCAGATAAACCTGAACGACTAGACCTCGGCGACAGCATTGGCGGGAATTGAGGTTGAATCCTAAGAGCTGGGAGGTGGAGGTCCTATCATGGGTAAAGGGTAGTCGACCCCACACCATTTTTTTACTTATCCAAGTGATGAGGATTATCATATCGGAAGCTTCTCTTTTTCAAATTTGAGGAGAAAGATTCTGGTTTTTTAAAAAAAATACAAATAAAGACGCAGACTAAAGGAAATAAGCAATGTTTTATTAAATTTTTTCGTATCAATATTCACATCCGATACATTTAATGTTTTCAAATGCAATGATAAAAAGTCTTCGAAAAAGCACACAATTCAGAGGAAAAGATACAAAAAAGAATAAGCTAAAAAAATCTATCATGCTGTAGGTATGTGTGTATATGAAATCTTGGGAGTTTTGATTTTAAAACTGTACTCTAAAAAAAAAAGAAACTAACAAAATACATTGAATATGTTAGAATCATGAGGTAATGCTTCATAATTAGATTACATCAATAAATCGAAGTTAGTCAGTCGAAGTCAGTTTTCAAAAAAACGTTAACCGAATATATCAATAAGAACATGTCTAAAAATATTCATGGATTTGCATGAACGTTATCTTAAATAATAATTAAAAAAAACAATTGGAGAATCTGATAGTAAAAAATTTAAATCCATTATAAAAATTGTAGAAATTTTATAACGTTTTTGTAGAGACTTTTGGATATCAGAGAAACCATTATTTATGCTACATCATTCCATAATTTCAAAATGAACGTACATTTTGAAACAATGGAATTTATGTTAGATTTCTCTCTTTAGTACAATAATTTCAAAACCAATCTGACCTTTGCAAAAATTCTGTCCTGTTTTCATTGCAGGGTAAACGATGGTACACATCTTTTTATGAATATATAAAGTAAAACTTTTGAAAAAATTTGATCTTTATAAAGATTCTCTATTGAGTCTTTTGGATTCCGCTTAAATGAATATTTCCTATTGTACATTACCTCACCGTTTCAAAATTGAAACTTGATGTAATAAATTATGATGATGATTGAAGAAAATGACTAGTGGTGCGATGTACATACAACACTGGTGATTTCTTCAGAGATATCTTTGAACAGGACCGACTTACCCCGTTCGTATGAATAACAAGAGCGAATGTTGTCACCACATATAAACAATACAATGCTACACTATATAAAATGACAGTCAGTCACGTGGTTGTTGTTCTTGAGAACTCCGTCAAACACGTCTCTCACTCACACACAGAAGTCGAAGTTATTATCCACCGTAGTTTCGTTAACACTTATATTGCCGATTTTCTGTCTGAAACAAAGGTTTTGCATTAGACAATATACGTATAAATGAAATTTATCTACTGATTAACTCAGCATTACTTACAAAATCCAGAAGATATGCATGCATTGTTAGGTATTTTTTATGAATTGCAATTTATATTTTTATGTAGTAAATTACCTATTTTCATTCTTATCAGAATTATAAGCAAAAAAATAATAAAGACAAATCTTTAAATGCGTTAGCGCTTTCTACAAACAGACTAGACTAGTTAGACCTCATAGCAATCAAATTTGATATAGATACACTTTCGAAGGTTAATAATGTTCATCCCAGTTTTTGTAATTTTAAATTAAGCAGATTACCACCGCATCGTATCCCAGCCCTTTTTAGGGCCGAGGTGGCCTGGTGGTAAGGTCTCGGCTCGTGAGACATAGGTTTTCAGGTTCGAGACCCGGTTCCACCGAAGAACCGTCGTGTAAGGGGGTCTGTTGCACGTTAAATCCGTCAGGGCCAAACGTCCTCCCGCTGGTGTGGCGTGGTGTGGAGAGGGGGGGAGCCAGCTCAGGTGTCGTCCTGACCGCGGTTCAAAATTACGAGGTCCGTCCCAAAATAGCCCTAGTGTTGCTTTAAAACGGGACGTTAATATAACTAAACTAAACTAAACTAAACTCAGCCCTTTTTCTCTTCTTGATGATAAAGATTAGCCAAAAAATTTAAATCTAACTCTGGTATAGTTCAGCAACGGATTGTAAAACTCTCCACGCTTTTGCGCATGCGTTAGGATGAGTTTAATTCGTCAAAATAGAGGAGAGAGGAAAGATGGAAGGAGGAGATGTTTACATTTAACAATGAAGACTTGCGGTTTTCTGAGACGTAAACATTAAAGATAATTATACCGGAAACGCGCTTATCGTTCCATGTCTTACCCCTTAATGAGATGGAGTCGTCGAAAAGTGGTCGTCTCAGAATCTGTTGACGAACTATATCTCAACAACACTTCAAGGAAATTTTGGCACTTTCTTTGAATTAAATTTCTAGAGGCTTTCAGGGAAGACTAAAAGTATTTAAATCATTTTTTTTTCAACAAAAGATGTTTCTTAATTGAAATTAGTGTATTTGGCGACTTTTTTGTTGGATAAAAATGCTAATTTTGAGCTTAAAAATTAAAATGAGTTCAATATATATATATATATAATGGAAATTTTTAATGAAGATTTTAACGAGCTATCTATGTTTTAATTATAAAAATAACTCGATAAACTTTAAATAAATGATAAATAAAAGCATTACTGATTTTCGAAACATAAAATTGGTGTAAAGAATTTTATTTGATTAAATTTAAAAGCACTGTAAGGCAGCAAAAATTATTTCCAGGAGCAATCGCCAAATTTAGTATTGTAGCAGTTGCATTACACTTATCTTCTCTTTTGGATACTAGATGGCGATGCCTGTTTAGGCCATCCCATAATGCATTGCGATTGTAATGAGAAGGAGATGTGATTCTGAACTGTGAAGCGCGCGCGCGAATGTCTTGTCTTTGTGTTTGTTTTAAGTGTGTGAATGTGATTATTAAAGAAATGTTTCCAAGAACATTCGTCCTGTTGCTTCCTGCACAGATCATAATAATCCACATACTACCACAGTATTAGATTTAATACCATTAAGACCAAATCGCTGGCAAAAGTTGCGCATCAATGTTTATACGTCCAACCATCTTGGGTTATTTTCAATTAGAACTTAAAAAATTTCTTGTTGGTAAAAGAAAGCTACTTATTAATTAACAATGAAGAATTGGCGAAAATACGATTTTCTTTTTGTAAACTTTGTGTAACCAACGTAAACAGATGCTTATTTAATTCTTGTAAGTTAGAAGCGCGCTCTTAGTTCGTTTTTTTCACCGATAATTAATTGATTGGTTAATGTTGGTTGCTAAAAGAAATTTCGAAGCGTTTTCTAATTTTATATTATTTTTACATGCTTACTTTTGTTTCGTTTCAGATATTTTTGTGAAATTGTAATTTCTTGCGTCTACGTGGAAGTAGTGAATTTCATCAAAAATATTATTCGCGATGAAGTAGATATAGCTAACTGAACTGTGAAGAAAAGAAATAACAATGCATGCTACAAGTGTTTAAATTCTCAGATGAGTTCATTTTTTGAAATGAATGCGAAATTTAATAAAACCAAGTTGGTTGGATGGTAGGATTTATCAGAGTAAGAGCCATATATGTCCGCCAAACATAAGGGACAGATACAGGATCACGGTGTATTAAATAAAACCAAAAAAAGTCTTAGTTCACTGCTTGGAGCGTATTTCAAAATACTAGTTGAGTTTCTCTTTACCCACCTTAAAATGTAATGAAAGTCAAAGTGAACATGCATATGGCAGAAAAAATATATTTAGGCTTTAGACTTAATACCTTCAGGACCGGTCACGAATTTCCTCGCTTTGTGCGTTCCGTCTGTTATTGCTTCATAAATAAGAAAGTTATAATGATTTTAGAACATACAAGTTTGTCCCAAAACGTGCGGTCCCAGTCGTATTAGATTTCTTTGATATCGTTAATGTGTTAAGATTGTCCATTCGCCAAAATTGAAAACGATTTCTTTTGCCAAATGTAAATCTGGCAAATTTTTATTCCAATCCTAAAAAGTTCTTTGTTACCATTTCTTGTAGTCAACCAATTTTGGCGCGCTTTTTAAAGACTGGCACGATTTTGCTATATTTGGCTAGAAACCGGAAATTAATCTTACCTATACACACACTTATATATATATAACAGGCAAGGAACTATGCTAAATTTCATTTGGGAAAGGGCTATATCGATTACATTTGAGAACACAGTATTGTTACCTCACCAAGCTCACCACAGATAAGATGGTTCTATCTTGGGTCGTTTGAAAAAAGTTCAATTTTCACTTCTTAGCTTGGTTATCTAATTCATTGATATTTACGAGACACCTCGTAGGAAACTGCCGTAAAATTAAGCATCTGTACATTTCTCAGGCAGTGATTGCGTTATAATCTATTTTAGTGTGCCCTTTTGTCGCCAATATTTTACGTCAAATAAGAAATTGTACTTTTTCTAGCAACAGTATTGCTGATTTGTCTACCAGTGTATTGCCTTGTTGAATTGCACACCTTCTACTTTGCGACTTGGCATTTGAAGGACGTATTAAAATTCATTTTATCCCTTAGACCTCAAAAAGAAATTTTCTGGATTGCTAAAATTTAGCGAGTTATTGCTTGAAAAAAAATCAAATTCGAAAGCATGGGTGGATCCTAGCACAGCCCACCTCTTGGCGCCTTTTTCAATTCTCGCCAAACGAGTGGAGATAACGTCGCCAATGTGACAACCTAGACGGATAGTCTGGAATCTTATAGGATTAACGGCCTTTAGCGCCTTTTTTGAATCTCATTGGTTAATTAATATGTATTCATACGCGATAGTTGGATTTCGTTGGAAAAGACGTAAAAAGGGTGATTGTTTCTCACATTTATGTTTCTAATCTCTTTGGACAAGTTGTTGTGCTGTACCGGTTGAAAATGGCAAGCGAATGGACAAGTGAATTTTTAACTTTATTATTTATTATTTTTAAATCTCGCCCAATATTTAGCACAAAATTGGTACTTATTAATGAATGGTGAAAGAGCCAAAACTCGCCAAATGAGAACCAAAACCAAACTGGTATTGCAATCCCATGAGTGCGCTTCTAATTTATGAAAAGAAAATTAGCATCTGTTTACGCTTTTTATATTAAAAGATGTCAAAATTTGCGCCAACCCTTTCACCTTTAATTAATAAGCACCCCAAAATGTTTATATAAAACTGGACACATTCACTTCGGACTGATCCGTTACATTTTTATTTGCCAACTATATCCTTAGGTGTTGTCATCCCATTCTTATCTACAGTGGTCACAGCATTCTATTTGACGGTCAGAGCTCCTCACTGGTGGACAGGAATGGATCGTCGCTATCAGTCGCTTCTTTCGCAGAAGAAAGTCCAGACTCCTCCGTCACCGATGGCCTGTAGGTTTTGTAGATATCAAGCATTCTATTCAGTTCTTCTGATGGCGATAGATGCTGCGCAGTACTTCTTGTGATAATAGTCCTGGGCAGGGCACCATATTTGCCCTTTAATATTTGCATGACATGTGGTTGGCCAGGTGGTTGATGGCGGTTGGGGTCGGCGAACAGATCTAATTCGGAATCTGAATTCTTGAGCCTGTTAAATGCGGTTTGAGACCTGGTAACAATTCTGTTGAAGCTTACACCGGGATAGTACAAATCATGCATCCT
The DNA here is from genome assembly GCA_026543865.1 of Argiope aurantia. Lineage (NCBI taxonomy): Eukaryota > Metazoa > Arthropoda > Arachnida > Araneae > Araneidae > Argiope > Argiope aurantia. The sequence continues at coordinate 207,483 of JAPMOR010031586.1, read as the reverse complement.
CCAGTCGGTCGGCTGATCTGATTTCTTGCCCTTGTTCTTCTTACTAACTTTGGATCTTTTCGGTGCCATCTTTTTTAGGTGGATTAATATTGTTTTAATTTTTTTAATTTTTATTTATATAAGTTTACTGGATCATTTCTTATTAAAATTTTTGATAATTTCCAAGCTACTGATCTGAATGAATTTTATACTATTTAATTAAAAACTGTCTGAAAATTTGAAACTGAAGATTCTGATTTTGTAAGTATGACTCAAGAAGCTATTTTAATAACATCTCGAGTTAACGCGCAGTGCGCGTTTATATATTTTTGTTTGAGTAACCTGTGCTACAAGCATAGCATTTAGGGCTCGGCGGAAGAATGATCCCCAGTTTTGATAAATGCAGTAATTCTGAAAATTTTTATCGCAACCCTGAAAGATATTTGTTACCATTTCTTATAGTTATCCTAGAGCGGATTTTTGACTAGTTTCAGGGCGAAAACTTCTCATTCCCTTTGCCGTTCATGATTCGCTGCTGAATTTGTAGATGACTAAACTGGTTCTGTGTAACTGACGTGTCACGCAAACATAAATTGTCTACTAAAATGTCACGCAATCTCTTTTTCTTACGCAGACTAATGAAAAGAATAATTAATACTTGTCAGAAAATTATATAAGCCATTAGATTCATGCATTTTAGAAAAGTAAACAAAATACAATGATTATGGTTAGTAGTCAACTTTTTTACTCACCGTTGGCACTGTTCAATGCCACTGTTAACTCATGATGCTCACCTATCTTCTCGTCGTCTCTAGTTTCCGGCCAATGCAGCTCAACGCCCAGGTAGTAGATCCAGCCTCCGACGATGGCTCCAATGTGAGGTCCAAACAGGCCGATCCACCAGTAATCGCGATAGCTATAAAAGTAAGTACATTATATTGATAAAAATGCTTCATAATCCATATACACTGGTGTGCAAAACTTAAGCAACAGGTATGTTTTTTGCCATAACTTCGCGAGAAATCATCTGAGAGACATGAAATTCAGAAATGAGATACAGCATTTTGTTCTGAAAGAATGGCGAAAGCATAGTTGCGCAGAAATGAATACAATGCATACAGTATGGAATCAAACAAAAAAAAGGCTTTATTGAACTCATACTATCGTTACACATTATTGTCTGTCCAAGAGGAAGAACAGCAAGCAGATGTTCCTTAGTATGGGATATGCCCTCCCATTACTGCAATGGTTGCTTCGCACCGTCTCCCCATACTCAGCACCAGATTGTCCAACAGTTCTTGAGGTAAGAGTGCCCATTCCTCAATCAGCATCTGTTTAAGTTGTCGGGTGTTCCCAGGAGGATTTAATCGTGCCGCAAGGCGTCTCCCCAAAGCATACCACACATGTTCTATCGGATTTAAATCATGGGAGCACGCCGACCAATCCATTCGAGAGATATCTTCACTTTCCAGGAGCTCCTCAACAGCATGAGTCCTGTGTGGCCGTGCATTGTCATCCATGAAAACGAAGTCTGATCCAATGGCACCTCGGAACAGACGCACATGGGGAAGGATCACCTCCTGACAATAGCGATCTCCAGTTACAGAACCTCTGTCGAAAACGTGGAGCTCAGTCCGCCCGAAGAAAAAGGTACTCTCTGTTGCAAATGTTAAAGAATCTTTAAAGTAATGGAATCCCTGCGATAAAGTATTATCAAAGTTTGACTTCCTATAAATTATTTTGGAAGACTTAATTACGGTTATACGATGCTGAGTGACAGAAACAATGTTAAAGGATTTCATAAATCACATCAGTGAGACGGAATATGCGATTCTAATGGATATGCGGATTGTAGAATAGATACAGAATCGAGTTTCCAAACCGTCAGTCTCCGAAGTTACCTGGGTCTCTATTTGTACGAAAGAATTTATTACAAATCAGAATCATTCATAATATATTCTCCCATTTTTAAGAATCTTAAATCGTAGAGATAAATAATATAACTTCCAGATGTTATTGTTAGCATTTTTCCTGCCATGATTCAAACCTTCTAACAATAACAGAGATATAATTATATAATTAATTAGAATGATGTGAACCAAATGCTACCGGCAGCAGTCAGTATGTTAATTAGTTGATCCACCTGAAAAGAGGGTGATAATCTGAGTAAAATTAAAATGTATTGTGAATATTAGGGTATTAATAATGGAATATACCACATATTTCAAAACCATGTTTTTAATAAAAGTAGCATTAATTTCAGAAAGTAGTAATTTTGCGTGCTAGAAAACCGTCTCATTATGGAAACAGACTAGATTAGATAAGATAAATTGGTTAAAGAAAATAATAATAATAATAATAATAAGTGTAGAGTTTCCTAAAGGGTTAAATCTTTCCTTCTGCTTTCTCTTCATTAGTCCTGTAACCTTCCTCATTTCCCACACCTGATAATTAGCATTTCCTGGAAGATGTATCATCACCTGTTAATCCCCCACATTGTTAAATGCCTCCAGATTGTCAGGATCCTCTTCCCCAGTAGGGTCATTGCGCCTGGTCATTAGTTGTGTCCAGATAAAGAACCAGATGTGCGTTTTTCGTCGTTTCAGGGGGATCTATCGTATCTTCAAGGGGGAGAGCAGTGAGAGTCGTTTGAAGGAGAAGTAAGAGAAGCTTCGTGTCATTCGGGCTTCTGAGTAAAGATCTGCCCGATAAAGATAGGTGGATTCCTAAAGCTGCCCTTGGAGTAGCCAGATAAGCTAACAGGCAGTTAGTTTTTCTTGTGGTGTTGTTTCTCCGAATTGATCAAGTAACTTTCAACAGTTGCGCAAATATTATCAATCATATTAACCTAGATGAGAACAAGTTGTTCTTGTGTACATATAGGACTATAAATAAAGGAATTGTCTGTAATGCTACTCTCATTTAAACGGTCTGGATTAAGTCGTTACAGTCTCAATATCCTTTAGATATAGCTACGTAGGGTATAATTCGTTTGAAGCGACAACTCGCCAAATATGGTAATTCGTTTGAAATAAAGATTGCATAAATATTCAGAGAAGCGCATCAAGAGCCACTGAAATATTTTTGAAAATAACCATTATATGCAAATGTAAGATCAACACTCAAGTCTTCGATAAATTATTATAAAATGACTATATATATAATTTTTGTGTGTATGACTTCTATAAATGGTACTGGTAAGGAAAGTATGGGCGAAATAGTTTACAATCGCCGTATCTTTTCAATGCTAAAATTAAACTAATATAATATGATTATAATTTAATAGACACAGTGCCATGCAGGAAATTTATCTCTCAAGCTCCAAACATTTAGTTTAAATTATTGTGTTACTATTTAAAAAATTATTATATAGCAAATAGTATCTTCCTTATCATAAATATTATTTGGAAGATCGCAAGGGACGTTAATGACAGCCACAATTTCATTTCAATCAGACGAGGCGGTATCTATAGCACTGAATGAGAAGCAATGCAGAGCTAGGAATACATACAGTAATTGGAATTAATAGAAAAAAATGTTAAATGGAATTAATAGAAAAATGTGTCCATTTTAAGAATACACAATTGGTCTCGAAATTAAACGAAACTGCAATACGTTAATTCGTGGTTCTCTTGAGGTCGAAAGATATATAGATATTAATGAAAAAAAAATTTATCTTTGTAGCAGTTGCATTACACTTATCTTCTCTTTTGGATACTAGATGGCGATACCTGATTAAGCCATCCCATATGTCATCCCATAATACATTGCGATTGTAATGAGAAGATGGGATGCTGAACTGTGAAGAGCGCGCGCGAATGTCTTGTCTTTATGTTAGTGTATGTTTAAGTGTGTGAATGTGATTATTAAAGTAATGTTTCCAACAACATTCGTCCTGTTGCTTCCTGCACAGATCATAATAATCTACATACCACCACATTGGCGCCAAAATGGAAGGTGTTTCACCGATTATGGAAATGCCGGAGAAAAAGTCAAGTACTGAGGAGAATGGTCTGGTAGAAAAGGTAAAGAAAGCAAGACGTCCAGGTTTATTAATATTTTTTTTAAATAACTAGGGAAGTGTTTATTTTGTCGTAACCTTAACTGTATTGAATATATGTCTGGAAACGTTGTATAAATAAATATGTAAGACACTACAAATTGAATCTATTTTCCTATTTAACAACAACAAAAAAATCGCAGAAAAGTTAATAACTCGGTCATTATGAGCAGTAAAACACGGGAGAAGGAACTTCTATTCTATGTTCTATGGCTCACATGAGTAACTAAAAAGGGAGACAGAGAAGACAAGAATAAAGATGAACGTTAGTCCTTAAAAGACTTTTCAAGAGGAAAGCAGCTTCCAAGTGATAAATTTTTAAGATCTCATCCTTCATTTATTCTTTTATTCGGAAAAGAGAACAGAAGTCTCTGTTGGGTTTACTGAAATGTGTAGTACTAAAAGCAAACCTAAAAAAACATTTTTAAAAAATGTTCAGATTTTAACCGAAAAATTCTTTAACTCCGTCGCATGTAGCAGAGTATTATGGCATTATTGTGTATACTTTCAAAGTAAATTCCATTTCCAAGAAGAAGAATACACTACAAGGTAAGCAATATTCAAATTAAAACATTCGCTATCATTTATGACTGCGATTCAGACCTTCTATCCAATTAGATGAAATAATTAGATGACAAGTGTTCATCTATTAGATAGAAGGTAGAATCGCAAGCATGAATCAACTTGAACTATTATTTATGCAGCACTTTTTGAATCCTAATAATTTTTCATTACTTGTGGAGATTTCAACTGTAGCAACTTACGTGAAGACTTCACTTCCGTATCCAGCGACGGCAGTGAAGCATCTGGTGGCGAAATCTCTGGCCGGGTTGAGAGGTGCCATACAGTTCGCTCCGAAGCACATGGCCAGTGCAGAAATCATGAAGCCGAGAATGAAAGGATGTGTCCACTTGGGCATGTTCAGGTTCTTGGTGTCAATGCAGGCCAGAGCGGTGAACATCAGTAAGCCTGTGCCAACGACCTGCAACCACATAGATCTTAATTATTTGTATCATTAAAAATGCATCGATTTTTTTTTTACATCTCACCCACCCACCTTTTGATGGCGCTTATTTATGGAATTGTATATAAAATCTTTATCAACAAGGAAAAATATTTTTTTGAATCGCATCAAGAAACTTGACTCGCTTACTTAAGTCTTATAACAAGAAATAATAAAAATACACCACAATGATTCAAATAATTAATTCAATTCATTAGGATAAATTTTTAATAAAGATTTTTACGTTAATCACTATTTATAGGGCTTATTCAACATTAAACTATCAAAATTATCGATAAAATATGAGTCACGAGAAATTGATGAATTGAAAATTTCATCAATAAAGATCTTCATTTAAATATTTTAATTTGCACACAAAATTCTAGAAATATCAATTAAGTGCATAAAAATGCCTAAGCCTGTTAAAGACAGAAAGAAACCCGTTTTTAACAGATAGTTTTGGGGTTTCAAAACTGTAAATTGCAATTGAATTTCCAATTCCTTTGTTCTGAATTCTGGACAATTACATAGAAATAGGGTAAAAACACAAATTTTTAACAATGGCAATTCAAAGCTAACGGATCATAATAAAATTTCGAATTAAGAACTCTATCTAAAGATAATATAGCAAGAGAAAATGGCAATTTGTAAACTATGTAGTTTAATACATTAATAATAATTATAATATTAGAAACAATCCCTATTTTCCTAAAATATTGTATCCCTATGTTCTTCTATATTCTGAATGGAGACCAACGTTACGAAAATATCAAAACAATGTTTTTGGCCATTTTGTGCTAATAGGAATTTTTACTATTAAACATGACACAAAATAATGTTCTAGAAACTTTAAAATGATCAGTGCATTTTCAACTAACGCGTTTTTGAGATAGTTTTTAGATATTTTTAACTAGATTGTGTGACAGTGCATGAGTGTGTAGTAAAAGCTTATAAGCCGGTTGGCAGCTACGCTACCCGAGCGATTGCTTTTGTATTGTGGTCATGTTACTGAAATGCGAACCACAAGGTCCGAGATTCTATCCTCGCGCATCACAATCCGCCACAAGTGAAATAAAAGGTCTAAAATTATTCTCTTAACATCACGAAGAATATCCCTAATCGCTCTTGTACGATATCTCCAGGATTTTTTTCGATATTCTGAATGACAGACAATATCGTGAATATTTCATAATATTGCTGTTGGGTATTTTGCGATAATATGCGCAATTTATGGAAGTATTAACCTAGCTAAAACAATTGTAAAATAGCTGAGTTCTGATTTCAAACTCAGCAAAATAAATTGAATTATACATGACATTGTAACATCACATCAGGTGATCTAAAAACCCCTAGATAAAATTCGAAATTTCGTCGAATTTTGAATATATTCTTATTAGGCAAGTCCTATTGCATATTTTTAATGCTAATATAAGCGGAGAAGATAAAAAGGAGAAATGTTTCCATTAATTTTAATATAAACAAAAATAGATTTAAAATAAGGGAAAAAAATTTACATAGTTGATATAAGCAACATACCTGATCCAGAAGACAATTGAGAATGGAAACATGTGGTTTCGGATAAGTAGCCCAAATGTATGCGGTTGCAGTTGGACCTGTAATGGTTCTGTTTGGATCGAACCAATCCAAGGCATCTGAAAAAAAAATTTGAAATAAATTTCGATCGTCAGAGATAATGGGAAGATTTTAAGATACTGTTTGTAATCAAATCCAAGAATTACTATTATTTACAATGAACAAACTCAATCTCAAAACTGTATTAGATCCAGATCTAATTTATCGTTTGAAATAATGATTGTAAACAATGTATCGATATACTCGAGAAAAAAAAAGATGAAATAATGATAATTAGTTTTAAAATTTAATATGAAGAAGGTATCCTTGTTAGTATTTTAAATAAGATTTTACTCTGAAGGGAAGAGTAACAATATAAATCTGGTGAAATGGAAGTTATTTATTCCTAATTTACAGCATCTGACAATAGATGGCAGCACGAAAACTCCACAACGAAATGTCAACTGTTTAAAAATAGTTTTTCTCAGCACGCTATTTGTGCACGGTTATTGTAAACTTCAATTAACTGCAGTCGTGTTTTTGCTAACACTTGTGCTTCCACAGGAAAATTGAACTTTAAATTTTTAATAAGGCGACGTTTTTATTTTAAACTTTCCAGTTTAGTTTTAGTATTTCTTTTTTTTCCCTCCTCTTGCTGTGAAAAAAAACTTTTAGTCTTAAATGAATTATTTATGGGTGAAGTGCAATATCTAAGAGAAGCAAATGCTAACATAGTATGTTTGTTTTGTTATCATAGAACTTTGTTACAAACTAAGTTCCTTTCAAAACTTTTTTTTTCTTTCCCTTGTATAAATTGTGGGTCAATCTATAGAAATAAGAATAATATAATGAGAATTTGACAAAACCCATATCGTATTTTTCATAAGAAAAAAATAAGTTTTGATTTTCTTCCAAAAAAAATAATCAACCTACTTTCTTCAAGTCAGTAGTCAACCAACCAAATTATTATGAGCTAAGTATACATTAAATCCATACAGTCATAAAAATAAGGATTATCTTCATACATTGTTGCTATATTAATTAATTATCAAAATATTTAATTTCAATATAAAATTGTTTTAAGTCTTTGCAATCGCAAAGTAATTAAATATGTAATTTACATATTCTCATTCGATATACATTATTTACGTCTCGGACCAATAATTTGATTTTATACAGAAAGCAAGTATGCGATTTTTAGATATATGTACATATTTTTCCTTCTCCAATTACTAAAATCAAGAAAACATCAAATGCTTATTGCAAATGCTAAATGCTAACATCAAATTGCATTTAAAACGGCGTTCGAAAGGTTATCTCGGGAGCAAAGGTTAAAAAAAAAATAATAATCCTTTACAAACACAAAGGAAGTGATTCAGCTATAATTAACTTATTTTGCTCATTTGGGCATATATATTTTAGCATTAAATTATTGAAGACGATTATAAACTCGCTTTTTAAAAAATACTCTTAAAATAAATACAGTCGAAGAATCAAATACGTGTTAGTATTTTTTTTTTTTTTAATGGAAAGTAGAAATTTTTTTTTGTCATATTCTGGTTGGAAAATAACATTTTGAGATTCGTATAACGACCGTAATTGCATGCATACCCGTGATCTAATCTGTCAAGCGAAACCAAAAATAAATAAAGGAATGAAAATTAAATATAACTAAACTAAATAATTGTACGTAAGTCCCATTTCAAAGCAACAGAAGGAGTATTTTTGGACAAAACTCTTAATTCTGTGCCATAGCTAGACGACGAGGACTTCATCTGACTCGGACTCCCTTTCCTTTTTAATCTGCCACACACTTACAAGAAAAATGCTCGATTTCAATGGATTCAGATGACAGATTCAATTTATGCTCGATTTTAATGTGCATCAGACCTGCTTACACAGTAATTTTTCATTGAAATTAGATTACGAACCCTCCGGTTTCAAAACCAAACTCATACCACGTGGTTTCTTTCAGTAACATGATGATGTGCCCCGAAACACAAAGAATTGTTTAATTATATTTTACAAGAATATCTAGATTGATAAATACAGAATATTAAATATCTGGATATAGAAGTTACTGACATCTCAAAATCACTTGTAGGTCACATCATCGTTATCGGATTCATCAACCTACTCAAGAGTGAGATTAAAATACTTATGTGCAATGCTGCAACCGTGTTTCAAATTGCACGCTTCGGTCGCACAACGATGTCATTAAACCTTTAACCATAATGCTCGTATCTTGTACAAGCATCGAACAACCGATTCTTGAATTTATAAAATCTTTTACTGAAGTATAATTTGATCCTATAATTATACATAAAATGGACACAAAGTATTTTATACATTCTTAGAAGATTCTCATTTATGAAAATAAAAACTTTTGTTTATTAATTACGAATTGATTAGGGATATAGAGTTGCTAGAAGAAACTTTTTTTTTATAAAAATCGGACGTTTTACATAAAAGCGGATAAGTATTTTACAAAAGCTGCTAATTTATAAAAGCCGGATTCTTCTATTTTAACAACAACTTCTCGCATCTTTACAACCATAATCCATTCCGGAGAGTTTTTATTCAAATAATGACACTAATTTTAAAAGAAGGAAATTTTTTTTCTTACTCCTTCTCGTTTCGAATCCCACAAGAGCTTATCCGTGTCAGTCGACATACACCAGCAATGGTCTGAAGTTATAAAAATATTATAAAACATTTGCTCTTTCATCAACGTATTGACGATGCTCAGATACGAAAACCGTCTGCTATTTTACGCATGCGCCTAAAGACTTAATTCATCAAAACAGTGATGAAATTCATCCACCGCGTCAAGGCTTAGCTTTGGAAATGTCCTTATTTTATTACGTACCTCCTTTTTAAGAAGTACCCCCCCCCCCAAAAAAAAAGCAAGGGTCTCGGGATTTCGAAACGAACTTTATTTTGTATGTGATACGATAGCGAACAATTAGTATACTATTGAAGAATATGATATCGATTCGTATATCATCGGAGTATCGATATCGATGATCTTTAATTTTAGTTTTTCAAGGTAATATATGCATTCAACACTGAATTTAAAAACTTGCGAAAAGCACCAGACAGTTTTACCCAAGCAAGATAAGTGCAACTTACCTTTGTAGGTGACAAAGAGTACTGCAGAAGCTACAAAAGCACCCAAGTGTTGCGCCAGAAGATAGTGACCAACTTTTTTCCAGGGAAATTTACCGAGTGTTGCGAAGGCGACAGTTACAGCCGGGTTTATGTGGCCACCTGTAGAGGAGAGAAAATTATTGCTCGTATATGTATTCTAATATCGAAAGAATAAAAATGTACCTACTGATTTAAATATGAAATTTTAAAAAATTGTAAGAATCAGCATGTTAAGAGTCATTAGTCACTTTGTTCTTTCCGACTAATGCAACATCAGTCACGGTTGACAGATAATATATTTTAGACTCAAGCTGTGTTAGGCATTGTTGACCGATGATATAAATTTAAAACATTACATTCTCTTCATACATTTTAATTTCATCTCAAAATACGGCACCTAAATGCATGTACTTTACAAAGATCTCTGGTGGTCAGCATACCAATGAAATATAACATCGTGGGCAAAATTGAGAGAATAACAAAACAGCCTTGGCGTTAACAATCGTTCACTATTTCTCAAGGGACTCAGATCAGAAACTTGTATTTTTGAATTATGATAAGAAATGGATAAATATACCTCTACCAAGCATGAAATTTTTGCCAAATTAGTTTCAAACCACATCAGAAAGCTCTTGTGTCATTTTTCTTGTATCAAAGCTACCCCCATTTATTCGACAAGAATAATTTATTTGAAGGTTATTATAAGTCTCGAAATTTGTAATGTGAAAGCATTGTATTTGCTCATTTTCTCGTATACTCCGTACATGAGAAAGTAAAAACGAAAGAAATGGTAAAAAAAAATTAGATCTCTCAATAACTTGATTAATCACCATATAACGGATCTCCCAACGAAACATAATTTCGGAATCATGCTGTCTCTCTGTGAATATGATAGTCCAGAAACGATTTGGGCTAGATGGGTAAAATTTGGAATTTACGTATTTATAGACAAAATTTCGAATCCATTCAGAGGTTACAACTTTTCGATTTTAAATTATTAAGATAACTATAAAACGAAGAGGGATAGATAGATCGAAAAAGTTGTTTCTCAGTTTTAGCATCTAAAGTGTAGATCGTTATCATATTTTATACCACTTATGCCAAAGGGTTGACCATCTGTCTGTCTGTACTTTCATAAGCATGTAAACGCTGAGACTTAAAGATACAAAATTTGGTATTTGATACTTCAAATGTCTGAAATTTTAATTTCAATCGGTAAGAAAAAATACGTCCAAAATGTGCATTCTGTTTTCTTGCACTTGTGTATTAACTGCATCCCAGAGATTAATCACCAAAAAATACTCTTAAGATCGCACACTGATTTGCTCTTTCGCAACTATTGTTCGTCCACGGGATGCGGTTAATAATACACAAATATGCAAGAAAGTTTTGGGTAGACCATTCCCATCGGTTTCTATCTCATTTTTTCTCTTCTTTTATAGGCATCATAAGCAGCCTTTTGTTAACCCCTCAGAATAGCATTCATTTATAATATCAAGCAATTTCGATGTCTGACATCTTATCACACTAAATTAAAATGCTTCTATTTTAAATTATACTTGCAAATAAACATAGGCACAGTATGTACGATGAACAGACGGCCAACACGTGAATTGATTTTATTCAAAATTTGATATGGGTCTACACTAAAACTGCGTTGAAAATTTTCGCTTGTATTCGGTCAGACAGATGGTAAAACAAACTTCTTGCGAATGAATTTTGCTCACAATTTGTTAAACTTCTTGTAAAGGCCACTTACCGTCCTGCTAAAGCCATTTTTGACCTTTTGTGTTCATTCAGAAACATAATGTGTTTTTTTCCGCAGCAAAAACGCGGGGAGATGTTAAACGTGGAAGTCCGTAAAAATCAAGGGTACGAATTTCCAAATATATATATCCTCATTTCGTATTTTAGCTAAAAAAGTCACTTATACGAAATTTGTGGATGCTGCACAAGTATTTGTTTCTACGGATAAACCTATCATTTCTCATTTATGCTCCGGACATTTATCCCCGGCCGGCTCAGGAGGGAGGGTCATTAATATTCTGATTAAATTGAGATGTCCACTTACCGCTGACGTTCGCACAGGTCGCGACGCCCAACATGACGGCCACGCCCCACGCCCACGTTACAGCAAAGACATCGTCCGCCACTTTGCGCTCCTCCAGGACAGCCTGTGCGAAGGCAGCATCACCAAAGATCTGAAAAATAAATGCAATATATCAAAAAAAAAACATCATTAAAAACGAGAACTAACATTAGGTAGTTGCAAGACATTTAAAGCTTTCAATAAAAAAAAAAAAGTTTTTACATGCGACAGACTCTTAGTAATCTGATAAATATCAGATCATAATTTCCCAGATTAAAGAAAATCCCTTATTAATGGAGATTTATAAAAAAAAGAACTCATTATAATAGCTATACCTAACATTTTTACATAATTTACAAAATCATATAATATTTATCTATGTTAATAAGAATCTCTCTCTCTCTCTCTGTCTGTCTGTCTGTCTGTGGTCACAGGATGCATCCATATTCAGAAATATCTTAGTAAATATGCATCTCAGAGCAATTTTTAACTATCACCAAAAATTCAGCGAAATCACCAAAAATTGAGCGAATTTTTCCATGATAACTTCCGAAAATATTATCTCACAAGGGAAATTTTTTATGCCTTTTAAAAAGACATTTCTTTTAAAATTTTAAATGTTACCAAGTTAGTTTTTGAGTGGCTTTTTCTCTGTTATTCTAGTTTAAAATAATTCATTATGCAACCAGCATATCAACAAGACTGCAAACACGCGTTTATATGATGACTATAAAAAATAGCTCTAAAAACTGGAAATAAAAATATTGCTGCCAACCAAAAATAAATAAACGAGTGTTTGATTCAAATAGTTTATTCCTTATAAAAAGAATAAAACAAAACATCAAGTTAAGTTCGGTTACAATATAAAAAGAACAAAATAAAACATCAAGTTAAGTTCGGTTACAGTCAATGAGTACAATAAAATTACAAGACACCCAGTTCTCTTGAATTAACAAAATAATTTGTAAGCTGTATTTGATTGCTTTATCTAATTTTATAAATAAATAAATTATTAATATAAAATTAATTTAATTTGTTAAGAATATTACTTTTTTATTGATTTGCTCGAGAAAAAAAAAAGTTCATCTGTTAAGAATACTTTGCTCTCGAAAGACGTTTAGATCACCTCAAAAATTCCCATTATTCGATACGAATAAACTTGGGGTGAAATTCAATATTAACATACTGCCTTTGATGATATCAGTTGCAAAATCTGCAATAGCATGGTAAAGCATTTATTATTATTATTTGCATTTGTCTATAAGAAAAAATTTTTATGATTTTTTTTATGTATAATCATTAATATCGTAATTCAATAAAAATTTCCTATTATTTGTGTTCGTTTTTTCGTGCCATTTTGTTTTGATAAGTCGAATTAATAGTAGAGAATTAAATGTGTATGATTTATAAAAAAAAACTAAAGTTTTTAAAAACCTTTACAGGTTTTTTTTTAAAAAAAAACTTTTATTTAATAAGTATGCGTTGTAATTGTACATTTTGCAAATGCAATAAACAGAATTACAAAATATTTACAATTAGATGAGATAATGTTTTCACCTTGAGATAATTAAAACATCTTATGTATTCCTTCAATAGGTTCCAAATCAAAATATTTTCTTCAGCGTAATTAACGCTTTTATAAAAATTCATAAAATATCATTCGTCAGTCTACGCTTCTAATCGAAAATTACATTTAATAATTAATTTTGAAATAACTCTCCAACCTTCAATGACCACAGACAAAGAATACGTAAGAAACTAAAATTATTAATTTTTTAAAAAAATCAATAAAATCTTAAAGAACACAGAGAACTATATGAGAAAATTAATATTAATAATTTTTTTTAAAAAATCACCAAAACTTCAACAAACAAGCCATGAAATTATGCAAGAAAACTGCAATCATTAGTTTAAAAAAAATAGCCAAAACCTCAGCGAATAATGCCAAGAAATCACATGAGAAAGCCAAAAAAATTAAAACTATGAAGACTTCAATGAATAAAGCTAATGTATTATATAAGAGTACAAAACGATTTTAAGAAATAGTCCCAACAAGTGTCGCCAAGGCAGAATGGATTGTACTGCATCGATACTCACTGCTTAGTGGATAATATTGAATTAAAAACTTACACAACAGATGTAATCATATAGAAGAAATGAAGTTGTCTAGCAACGGATGAAAAAAATTTAAAAATGAGCACAAAGTCACCCACGAAGTAGAATTATTTTTAGACTACGATACTGTGAAAAAAAAGGTCTCATGGTTCAATTCGCAGCTTTTCTGTGATGTCACTCTTGTCGCCTTAGTAGCAGACAGACTAGATAAAAGATTGTCTACTTTATAGCTTATTCCACTAATTGTGACGTAAGTAAGAAACATATTTTTTGACTTTGAGCTTGTCTAGTTAGCGAAAGAACTCATGTAAATTCTTCTCAATTTTTGGCGGTGTCCTTCAAATAACAAGTTTCATTTAATGAGTTGAATGGGAAATAAAAGAGCTCAAGCTCATGATCTGTCTGTTAGACAATTTTAAATGCAAAAATTCCAGAGAAAATTGATCGACCCAAACTGCATATCATTTTGGAAAGACATTCATTATTTAGCCCAGACGGCTACTTATTTAAATAAGGAATGTTAATTAATAAAGTTTGTTAAATGCTCAAGTTCGTAAGATTTACGTGAAATTTATTGTTTCAAAGAGCCATATAATAAAGTGTATCATTTTTAATAAGAAGGCAAACTGTAATGAAAGTAAATTTTTATGCAAAATAAAAAAAAATTGTTGATTTTATCTTGATACAAATATTCAAGTATGATGCAAGTATTCAAATATGTTTAAGAGATTGAAGTGAAACATCAAAGTATCTAAAATTAAATCAAAGAATTTTTTCGGTCACAAATGAATTTATTTCTTAGCTAGAACTCATTTGTATTTGAGTTAGAATTAATTTGTTAATGGATTCATTTGTTTTTGAAACAGAATTTATTCAAGGATTATGATTATCATTCTTATTACATAATGATACTACGAGTAGCACAATTTTTATCATGAAAACAAACTTATGGTTACAATTATTTACCAAATTCTAAAAGATACTGTCATATTAAGTTGAAGAATCATGCCAAAACTACAAGTCTGAGCAGTTTTTAATTTTTGTTTTAAAAATTGTTCGTAATATGCCTTTAATTTGGTTGAAAAATTTGCATATATAGTTTTTTTTTTCCCCTTCAAGTAGACTCATTTAAAAAAATGTCACATGTAAACGTAAATTAGTAAGAAATCTTTTGTATGGGTTGAAATTAACTTCAAGTGATCACGTTTCAATATTAATTCATTTGTGAGTTATTGCTTTTTTTTTTAAATTCTTCTCCAAAAAAATTCTGCTTTCAAGTGGCCTTTGTGTATTTTTTCCCCATTCATTTTTCAAACGAATAATTGACTTTGAGAAATAATTACCAACTTCTTTTAATAGCCAAGACTAATTAACCAGAGGAAGTATTCTACTCAGATCTTTTTTTAATATATGATAACGACAGTAACCTTTCTATGCTCCTCTACAAACACTAAATAAATATCGGAAATAGAGTAGTGTTGAGAAGAATAGAGGCGACAAATAACAAACTTCTTCGTAATATAACAAAGAAAAATATGCATTATGAAAACCTCTATGTAGACCGACCAAAACCAAAATATGATACAAATCCAACATTTTGGTTACAAGATCGTATATCAAATGTTATTAATCTTGTTTAGTTTGTTTAGTTATATTAACGTCCCGTTTTAAAGCAAAACTAGAGCTATTTTGGGACAGACCTCGTAATATTGAACCACGGTCAGATGACGAGGACGACACCTGAGCTGGCACTCCCCTCTCCACACCAGCGGGAGGACGTTTGGCCAGGACGTTTAATGTGCACCAGACCCGCTTACATGACGGAGCTTCGACGGAATCGGGTTTGGAACCTGAAACCCTCCGGTTCCGAAGCTGAGATCTTACCACCAGGCCACCGTGGACAGTTATTAATGTAGATCGTTGCCTTTCTATATAATCCAGTTCGCATAATCACAAGAATATATAGACAGACATATGCCCTTTCCACCTTTTCACAGATTTGGTCCAAAATTTGATACACATTTTCAATTCTAGTAATGAATCTATATACCAAATTTCATCCATATGATTTTGTTTCTTTCATTTTGAGTTACCGTGCTCACATGCATACGAACAGATAACTTTTTTCCGGTGAGGAATTTCAATATAATGTTGATGGAAGTCTACAAATTTAGCATAAATTTTGTCGTTCTGTTTCAATGCGTTGTTGAGTCATTATATATACAGAGAAGAGCGTCAGATAGACTAATTCCAAAAATGTGTTTTTTCGGCGGGGGGAGGGGGTAAAACTTGGAAATTCGTAAAAATCTCAAACTCGACTTTTTTTTTTTTTTTTTTTTTTGGCGATTACACTACTTAACGTATAAGGAATTAAAAATTACAAAAATAATTATAGAAATTCAAGTAATTAATCATCTATTACTTGGTAAAAAGTAATTATTTATTAGGGAATAAAAATTATGAAACTTTAGTAACTTCATGATAATGTGCAAAAGATAGAATTGACTGAAACTCCTGACTTGCTGATTATATCCGCCATTTTGGGACATATACTTGCATTGCAAAATCAGAACTGTATTCATAGTAATGATGCAACATTAATCCGACAATGCCGGTTTGGGCGGTTTCGGCCGATCGGGGGCTTATCATTTAAGAGCAAATTAAGCTCCTCGGTTGTCAAAGAGTTATGACATTATTTGAGCACTGTCACATTCCTGCATCATATTTTTCTTTGAATGACTAAATAATAAGCATTATTTAAATCTACAGAATTTACTTTCACTTAAAAAAAGAAAAAGACTCATTTTTGCAGCAAGAATAAAACAGTGACCTATTTGCGAAGCCTTAAAAAAGGAGAGGGACATGCCCTAATCAACAAGTTTCTTCACCCTCCGTGACAAAAAGAAACCAGAAACTCGGTTTATCTACTCACCCTTTCTTCAAACCACTATGCGACGGCTAGCAAATGACGAAAAAATTCCTTGGCACTGGCAGTTTTGTTGCAGGAAATATTCCGGGGAAGTTTAAAAATAATGCGATAATCGTATGAAAAGGGACCAGAATATTGCGTCTCTGTCCTCTCAAGTGGTGAATGATAAAAATAGACGTACCGATTACCTTTCAAATATTTATCTTCGAGTGGAACCACTGTACTGCAAGCAAAATTATGCAATATGTTGGATGAGTGACACTGTTATGGGAAGTAAAAACTGTATGCGTTTTCCCTCGATTTTCTACATGATACGTCGCGTTTTTATGTTTAACTCATTAACTACCAATTTTTTTTTGAAATTTTTTTGCCGGATAAGTTATATATAAATACAAAAAGTTGTTTAACAGTGTAATTAAACTCAATGTTTTATTTTGAAAATACTTGATATTTAAAAAAAAGGGAGGGGGGGTATCGTTATAAAATAATTTCAATAAAAAACAAAAGACTTACTAAATAACAAACTGTTACTATAACTCCTTAATTATATATTTATATACGGTACTTCATATAATATAAAAACCAAACCAAAAATATAATGCTTCAAATATGACGATTCTGTTCCGTTCAATTTACAAACGAATTTCAAATTTGTTCGCTTGTTGTAAAGAAACGAAGCACAGAATACACACATTCTACTGTACACAATACTGACTGATATAAGAGGGATAAATCTAAACTATCAGGTGTACCAAATATATTTTTAGCGCTAAGTGGAGCGAGAAAAATTCCGAAATCCCCAAATGGGAATCATGACATAATTCAACGTAAAATAAAAAAAAAAAATCTTGCTTTTGTTTCAGACATTTTTCCACAAAAACTATAATGGCGACAAACTAAATTTTATTTGCCTCTATCTAGAGTTCAATAATTAAAAACGTGGACTTCTTCGTATTTTTTTAATAGTTTATTGCAAAAATTAATGCAGGTATATCAAAAATTGATTGTGACTAATTAAACTAAATTATAAAAAGGAATATTAGAAATAGTTAACTAAATTTGTTAGCTAAAACTCACGCTTATTGGGAGGCAAATATAGTCACTAACGAACCCTTGATAGGAAAATTTTGCTTCATGTTTGGTCACTGGTGCAAGTATCCCATTGGGTTCAGGGGCCGCGTTAGCCTGGTGGTAAGGTTTCGGCCTCGAAACCGGAAGATTTCAGGTTCGAGACCCAATTCCAAGGAAGAACCGTCATGAAAGCCATCTGGTGTATGTTAAATCTGCCGCGGCAAACGTCCCCCCCCCGGGTGTGGAGGAGAAATTTAGGGAAGGGGTTTCCAGCTCAAGTGTTTGTCCTCGTCAACTGACCGCAGTTCAAAATTACGAGGTCCATCCAAAATAGCCCTAGGGTTGCTTTAAAACGGATCGTTAACATAACTAAACTAAACCCATTCGGTTCAGTTGATACGAAAACCACGTTAGAAGCGAGGTGTTTTTTCTCCCCTCCCCCTTCCAAAATGACTGTGGCGTTGTAAGTGAGCCAAATCATCTCTTGTTGCCAGTTTTATTTATCATCTTTCATATATTCATGGAGAGGCAGACAATCAGTTTTGTCATTGAAGGTCCAAAATATGATACAGATCTTAAGTTTTCCTTTGGTTATACCTATACTGACTCAAACTTTCACCAATCTTATTTACTTTTCTGAATTACTAATAACATGTTTGAAATGCATGAAAAAATATATTTCCTTGTAAAATATTATCAATAACTTTTATGCAAATCTTAAACTTTGGAGTAAAGATCATATAATACAAAATTTTATCTTTTTGGTTCATCGCTTTTTTTCTTTTTGATTATCATTTTTGCATACATAGAGATGGGAAAACATGCATTACAAATACAAAAATGTCTTTTTTTTGGGGGGGTGGGGTTTAGAGAAGTGTAAAAAATGATTTAAATTACGCTAACCATCAATAATATTAAAAGTTACCAAACTGAAAATGCGTTCAAAAGTAACCATGAAAGCTGTCAATTAATTTGCCTTGTTTCATATTTGCATTTTTCTTATCCCTTTTTGTTTCGTTTTTAGATACCCTAGTTTTGAAGTACAAATACGCCTAATCGATAACAATACATAGTTTTAATATTTTAATTATCAACCAATCGTTTAATTTAATTAAATGTTGAATCCATACCAATGGCGCCACTTGGTAGTAAATTGAGAAAAATTCATTTCTGGAGTATAAATTTCTGTCTATATTAATGAAATTAAAGACAAAAAAGTAGAAAAAAATTAATATAAAAAGCAGATTTTTGAGTACATGCACTGATAAAAGTATCTTTTTAAGATTTAATTTTCCTAAATTTATTTCTTTAATTTCTATCAAATTGAACAGCATCAAAACCCTTGCTCCATTTCCGTTACTGGCATCTAGAAAATGTTTATTTCAACAGCAGTCTGAAAAGAAATCAGCAGAAAAGAAAAAGCAGTTGTTTTCACAGAAGAAATCATTTTACACGGCTTTGTTTATACATATGACAGACTGCAATATAATCCTACCAAGAAAAGCATAATCATTATTCAAATAAGTTGCTTCAAAGAAACTAGATTGAGGATTAAAAAAAGAACTAGGTATCCAGTTCCTTTAAGATAAAAACTAATATGACACTTTGATTAACGTAGTCCAGATGATACTCTAAAGAAAGCGGTTTTTGTCTTTGATGTTAAGAGCGATCAGATTAGTTGCTGAAATCCTCAGGTTAAAATTAATATCGCGTTTGGTTTAAGAAGCAGGTTAAATAAATTTAATAAAATGGTTTCCAAAACTACATTTGTTTCTGAAAGTTCTGAAAATCTTTTTTTTTTAATTTTAATTATTTTCTAGATTTGAAACTTCATAAGTCAATAATTGAAACAGTAAAAAAAATTTGGTATCATTTTTAGCAAATTCTCGATTATTGCCACTTTGTGGAATCAAAATTCAATAAATTTAAGTTAAGAAAACAATAAAATAATGCATTTTTGACTGCAATACACAAGTCTACAAAATTCTAAAATTTCAGTAAGAAAGAATTTTAAAAAATGATTACAAACTTCTGTCGTCGTCCCCCCCAAAAAAAATCAAATTTTTTTTTTTAAAAAAAAATCTATGATAGAGATTTTTAGATAAGAAACGTGCTTAAAAATCTATTATATATTTAAAATAAGAAATCCTAATTTCATTTTCTTAATTGTAATCTTATAATAAATAAAACGGCAATAATGAAAGAGAATGAAAATTATCAAAATCAATTAATATAATTACTTCATCTCAATAAAACAAATTTAAAAGCAAACTCGCTAAAAAAATACATTTATAAAAAAATGGTATCAAGACAAAGGCATTTTTAAATAAAGAATTTACGTAATCGATCAGAAATATTTAAGATAACGAATGTTCTGTTTTGACCTTCAGAACAGGCTAAATTCAAAAAAGTATGACATGAAATCAATTGTTTGAAATTTTGCACTAGTTATACTAATTTGCACCAATTTGCAATATTATAATCATGTATGACATTTTGATCATTTTATCCCATAAGCAAGATAAATGAATTTTGATTAGATTTGAAATTGGAAAAGAAATATGTAGCAAGAAAAGTGGAAAATTATGAATGAGTTCGAAGAGGGCCATTCAATTAAAAGTGAAATTTTCTTTTCTTTATCATTTCTTAACAATTGAAAATAAAAATCAATTGTTAACTTTATTTATTATGACTTTATGTTTAACTTTATTTGTTATATTTTAGTCCCCCGTCATAATAACACTTAAAATTATTTCTGTCTGCAAAGTACAAAATCTTTTTTCTTCTGCAAGTTTATTTTTAATTGAAACAAACAATTATTATTAGCACCAAACGAGTTTTAAATCTCGTAACTTACATAAAAATTGCTCATACTGCCAAACAATTTTTTAAAAAAATCCAAAAATTGAACCTTTTTCATATTTTAAAAATACAAGATTTAATTATTGTGGGTAGAGGCAAATAAATAAAACTATGTAAAAATATCTATAATATTTTCATTCAGTAGAAATGGCAATACTAAATAGTATCTTTTATAAGTATGAAAATATTGAGTACAAGGCATTTCATAAGAAAATAAAAATTTAATAAATGTTGAAAATTTAATTGAGATTTTATATGTTAGAAGCATATTAATGCAGCTTAAAAAGCTCATAATTAAAAAAATTGAAGTTAATAATTAATTAACAATAAATCTTCACTAAGACTTCCTTTATGCTTCATTTGAAGAATATTTATTTATTGGTTGGGATTTCTATAGCATACCATTTACGAATTTTCATTCTACAAATATTTCTTGCTATATAAATATTACTTAGAAGACTTATTCAATAATATTTGATTAATCAGACAGTTCGATGTGTGAAGAAATTATTTATAATTTTTATTATTTTAATAATAACGAATAAAATTCCTGCTTTATAGTTCTCATAACTCATGTGCGTGTCTAAATGAATAGAATGATTTGTTTAGTGGTTAGTTTTCATTCCTTTTTGAGTCTTTTTCAAATTCTTTTTCGAAAGCATTCATAAATCGTCTGCTCATTTTCACAATCATTTATCATTTCTACGGCTTCATCCATTTATTTCTGCCAAAGAAATGAGTTTGTAACGCCCACCATTTGCCCTAGAAAAACTTCTTTCACGTTATATTAAATGAAAGGAAAAATTACGCTAATAAATAATTTCCTTAAAGGAATAATGAATTCATGAATAGTGAGGCATTTGATAATTAAAAAAAACTTTATGGATTTTTTCAGGTGCAACTTTTAGCTTCTGTATATCAGCTAATTAATGAAGCTTAATTTGGACTATTAATTATTTTTTTTGTAGATAAGTTTTATTCCTCTTACAAAGATTTTTGTTGATCGGTTTTCAAAGGCAATAAATAGAATTTGAATCTTAAAGACAAAAAATTGGTTACATTTTACGTTACTTTGTCTTGGTAATAAATACGAAAGGAAATAATTAAGCAATATAAAAGTACTAATTAAATTTTTGGAAAAGATATTCAAGAAATTTGAACCATATCTTTTATTCCAGGAAAATATTTTTTATTATTTTTTGTTACAAATATTAAAGAATCTGAACATTGAGAATCTTCTGCGAAATTTTTCGTGACCTGATATAATACGACTTTATGTCTAATCATAAGGATAAAAAAAAAGATTGAATAAAATCTCAAACGATGTTTCAAAATGCAGTAGAAGGAGGACAAACTTTTTAATTTTTTTTTCAAATCAGTCATTGCAATGTAATGTAAAAATTCTGCTTTTCTCTAACATATTGCTTTACCTAAAATAACCTTCCCTCGTTAGCAATTGACTTATTATCAACAAGTGGTCGAACAATTGTGCAGGGATGTAAAATTATCTATCTTATGTTAAAACTTCACGTACACTGGTGTGCAAAACTTAAGCAACAGGTATGTTTTTTTGCCATAACTTCACGAGAAATCATCTGAGAGACATGAAATTCAGAAATGAGATACAGCATTTTGTTCTGAAAGAATGACGAAAGCATAGTTGCGCAGAAATGAATACAATGCATACAGTATGGAATCAAACAAAAAAAAGGCTTTATTGAACTCACAGTATCATTACACATGATTGTCTGTCCAAGAGGAAGAACAGCAAGCAGATGTTCCTTATTATAGGATATGCCCTCCCCTTACTGCAATGGTTGCTTCGCACCGTCTCCCCATACTCAGCACCAGATTGTCCAACAGTTTTTGAGGTAAGAGTGGCCATTCCTCAATCAGCATCTGTTTAAGTTGTCGGGTGTTCCCAGGAGTATGTAATCGTGCCGCAAGGCGTCTCCTCAAAGCACCCCACACATTTTCTGTCAGATTTAAATCAGGGGTGCACGCCGGCCAATCCATGCAAGTGATATCTTCACTTTCCAGGAGCTCCTCAACAGCATGAGTGCTGTGTGGCCGTGCATTGTCATCCATAAAAACGAAGTCTGATCCAATGGCACCTCGGAACAGACGCACATGGGGAAGGATCACCTCCTGACAATAGATATCTCCAGTTACAGAACCTCTGTCGAAAACGTGGAGCTCAGTCCGCCCGTTCATCATAATGTCTCCCCAGACGACAACTCCAGGACCACCGAAACGGTCTCTTTCCGTGATGTTACTGGGATGAAACCGTGTCCCGACCTCTCTCCAAATCAACTGGCGTTGGGAATCGCTTGTGGCACTAAAACGACTCTCACCTGTAAAGAGGACACGACTCCATTGATGAGATGTCCAGTTTTTGTGCTCCCTGCACTACTCTAAACGGTGCCGCCGGTGGGAAACTGTCAAAGGGATGCAGCGTTCAGGACGGCGGGCGAATAGGCCACCTTTGTGAAGGCGTCTGGACACAGTAAAACGCGACACTTGTCGCCCCGTTGCTGCACACAGTTGCTGAGCAATGGCGCTTGCTGACTGGTTTCGGGTTCTTTTCGCCTGCAGGACGATATGTCGGTCATCCACTGCAGTTGTTTTCCTGTGGCGGCCACCACCAACCTTTCTCACAGCTGTACCTGTGGTTTGGAAGGCTTTCCAAGCGCGCGAAACGACACTTTTGTTGATTCCGAACTCTTCAGCTACACTGGTCACACTACGCCTCTCCTCCAGCTTTCCGATCATTCTTCCACGTGTGAAATCGTCCAGGTGATTTCTGCTAGCCATATTTCACGAATTAACTCACGTGCACTTGCAGCGAATGTCTTTAATTGCGTCTCCGTCCTTCCTTTTATTGTAGTGTTGAGCTGCGCGCGCCTTCCGCACGTGTTTTGCGTACGCTCACGTCGCCTGTGACGTTTTGTTCCTGATATTTGCATACGCATGACCTTTCTCTTGAATTACGTGTTCATTGTACTGATCGCAAGAACTCCTTTTCTGCAATTTCATGGCTGCAATTTAAAATTTGCATTGTTGCAATTTAAAATTGGCATTGTTGCTTAAGTTTTGCACACCAGTGTATATTAGATACATGTGGATTTATTTATCTTATCCATTTAAATTAGATTAATGACCCGATTTGAAAGTACATGAAGACGATCTCGGGAAGAACCTTAAAATATTGAACTGCGATAATATGAAAACGATGTCGTATTGAAGTTATACAAGACAAACTATGCTTATAAAAACTTAATATTGTAAAAAGATCAAAATACATTTTATATTTATTCACTTATTTATATCGTCTTTCATTCTCTGTTCCTTCACAATCATACTTCTAATTTCAAATGCATATTTAACTATTTCATCGTCATAATAATAAAATGTAGCGGGTACAAAATTGACTGCTTTCAAGCAAGCCTACGCCTCCTATTCGCAACATATCCCGATGCAGGGGATTTCGACAATATAGAGTAGACTACATAGGCGAAAATTCATTAGACAGTCATAAAATTGTTTTCAAGATCCCTCCCATACCCTATAAACATAAGAATTGTGGTATTCAGAATACCAAACAGCATCAAGAAAATGTGAAACGTGTTTAGATATTTAATGTCTGGAATTCGATTAAAGCTTTGCACATCTATGCATTAAATAGATTTAGAAGTTCTCGGGGTTTCGGTCACGAGGTGAGCGCCTCTAACGCTTGTTTAAAAAAAATCCCCATTGATTGCACACATTTCTTTTTATCGCAAACGCATACATTTCATGTTTAAATTTATGTTTTCAAAAGTATGCTTATTTTGATATTGTCGGTTAAGAGAAATTTTGTTATATTATGCCACAAGCATCATTATTGTCGCTACGCCATTGCATTTGTACAGCTACTCAAGAAAAGGTCAAGTGCCCTTAATTTTCCTACATTCATCCAGTCTATTGTATTTTGAATCTCATTTCCTAGTTGGAGACCGCTTGTCTATTGCTTGATGTGCTACCCCATTTCAATTTCTCAAATGCTACTCAGACTGCCGCAACCAGAAACCACCGATCCATCTATTGCAGATGACACTTGGAGGTTGAGACCGTTCGGCTCGTCTCCTGACGCGCGAAGTATGCGTGTTTGTTGTTTTTGACGCACGTCGCACACAAGCCAAGCCCGTGACGTCAGGGGAGATGCTTTGGTGGAAATGGGTTGAAAAAGAAACAAAAGACTGACTGCTACCGGTGTGGATTCGCCACCATTTAAACAATTCCGGAAGCACTTTCAGCAGTCGGAATGGGGCTGTTTACATAAACTCTTCCATGAACTACACTCTCTCAGTCGGTTCTTGAACCCTTTCCAAACTTGATTTCGATGTAAAAAAGAATGAAAAGTGAGGTGTGTGTTCCTGTCATGGGTGTTGTGGCACGGGGAAAAAAAAGATATGGAATTGTATGAGGGGAAGGTGACTTTGAGAGCAACATTGACTTCGACCCCAATTGTCTCTTTAAATATAGCGTAAAATTGAGTTTAACATTGAGATATGTTTTGCTTCTGCCTTTCCCTACGACAGGAAAAACACATGAGGAAGTGTATGTAAAAAGTAAATGTGGAGTAACAAATTTATGATGCGAAGGCTTTATTTTTATTCTTTAACCCTTTAAAGGGCCATTTTTTTCTAGTCATATTATGTTTAAATATATTTAAGCTTGAAATTAGAATAAGAAAAGGGATTCATTTAACTTATTAGATAAATTTAATTCGATTAATTAATTTATTTGGTTAATTAATAATTCATTCATTTTGTGTAAGATAAAGAACTGAAGCATCTAAGTTTCTGTTTTTCTAAAAAAAAAATGTCAAAACTTATGCCAACCTACATAATTTCATACAAAGATTGATAAATTTAGTGGGATGGTTTAGTTATATTAACGTCCCGTTTAATGCAACACTTGGGCTATTTTGGGACGGACCTCGTAATTTTGAACCGCGATCAGATGACGAGGACGACACCTGAGCTGGCACCCCCTCTCCACACCACACCACACCAACGGGAGGACGTTTGGTCATGACGGATTTAACGTGCAACAGACCCCCTTACACGACGGTTCTTCGGTGAAATTTAGTGGGAAGCATACTTCCCACGGCCCTAGAAAAGGTTAAAATTAAGGTAAATAGCAATGTGGGAGTCGATTTTTTTAAAAAAAATATCTGATATATTCAATTATTTTGATTTCTGAACAGCTTTCTTTATAAAATGTTTCGAAATATGTTTCTGCATACATTGGAAAACTATATTCATTTTTTTTTTACATTTGCATTATTTATATCTTAATGCTATTTTTCATCTTTAAATGCTATTTTCTGAAATACTAAATCTAGATAAATTAAAATCTAATGCATATTCTTTTACTTAATTTTGTTATAGCAATATCTTAATATATATACCCAACAGTTTCTGAACATCATAATAAGCAAACAATTCGTTTAAAAAGATTTCGCAGATATTTTAATGCTTTATAATGTTTAAAAAAAATTCTTCTTTATTAGACGAAACTTAATATTTAAAAACACTGAATAGAAATAAATTGTATTTCTTAGTTCAGGAATCAGACAAATTTTATTTCTTAAATGAACGGCAAAATTTTGTACAAATAATGTCATAAATTAAACTAGAAAAATTTTGCTTTATATATTTTTTTAGTTAAAAGATTTTTCCATTTTTCAAGTTACTTTTAGTATTGAACTGATGTATTTATTTTATAGCTAATTTTTAAAGCGATTTTAAACAAAAATTCAGAAATATTAGCTTTTTAAAATTTTGTACCGAAAAAAATTTATCAAAATTTGTACCGAACGTACTCATAGATTTTAAATATGTATTTATGTTTGTCGATAACTATAAGAGAAAATTTTCTGAATTTGATTCTGTAATTTTTATTCAGTTTTTAAAACATTTCTAAAATACTACCAAACATTTTTTCTTAAAATTAAAGCATACAATAAACAATGTGTTAAATTTGAAAATTCCTGCGACCTAATTAATTCAGATTCTCTATAACATAAGCATTTTATTGCAATTAATATAAAATATAATACAATGCAAAATAATAAAATTTTTATTAATGAATCCCAATCCACTATAAATTCAATTGTTTCAACATTTTTTTTTATATAAAAAAAGGCATAAAACATTTTTATTGTGTGCTTCATTTTATTTTATTTCATTTTTAAAACATTTTAAATTTCTGCAAGTAAAACTTATATTTAAAAAAAGTCCAAAAAAGACTATCGGAATTATCTCAAATCTAGCTATTAACCCTTCAACCACATTCGATTTACTACCATTTAGAAATTCAAACAAAACTTGAATATAAAAAAGAATAAATATTATCATATAAAATTTTTATTATTTACTAAATTCTGACAAAAAAAATCTTGTTGCACATATTTGTATCTTATCTTTGCAAGCTAAGTGAACATTTAAAATTACATTTGAGTCCGCTATTAGAATTCATAACCGTTTATTATCAATAACTATAAAAATACATAACAAAAAGGCACTTGCTGTCTTAAGGTTTATATTGAAATTAATAAAACAATATTTATCAGTATGTGACATGGGCTTTTAAGAAATGAGTACTTATGAGATATGAGTACTTAAGAGAACCGATACGAAATGTCAATTCTGCAGGGCAAAATCGCACTTTTACGACGCATCTACATCCAAAATATTTATATGACCGTAAAAATTCCAACGTTTCACCCTTATTATGGTTCTCGGTAGGATATTGCATTTTATGCGCCCTTTCTTCATTCTTTTCACCCACGAGCAACGTGACAATAAAGAGTAATTTGCCATATCATTTCTTTATTATTGTCAGCCATTGCTATTTATATTTCTACATAAGCTTTTGGTAGATGCATCAAGTAATATAATGAAATGATTAAAAAAATACATGCAGAGCTTCTGGTTCGGACTTTCGAACGGATCATAATGTGCAGAGAAATATAAAAATTTTATTATTTTTACTTAAACCGTTTTAGATATTAGAATGCATGTTTGCCCAGGCGAACATGTCATTTATTATTCTAAAAACTTCTTGCATTTTGCTTCATCGTAAAAAATGAAGAAAATTATTGTAACAACACTTGTAAAAATTTAAATCTGAGAATTAATAACAGTACAATTCCCTTAAAATCTGCCTGATAGTATTGGTATGTCGTTTGCAAATTTTTTAACATAAAATTAGTTGAGATATATTGACAAAATGAGCCAGTAATTTGTTCAGCTTCCATTTTGTTAACTTTCTTTCGAATATTTAACTTGGAGAATTTGATATTGCTATTTAACCATTAGATCACAGAACAGGTAATAACCCTTCCGAGATCGAGGTTGACATTATGTTCTTATTGGCACCAAGGCCATCTTTTGTAATCAAATATTGGACTATACGTTTGTTACCTCTCGAAGTATTTTATGTCTATATAAGTTTAAAATGTTTAGTCTGAAGCTTCTTTTAACCTGCTTCTGTCAACAATTAGAGAAATGGAGATCTGCTGACAGAGCATCAGCTTCAAGATGAATAAATCACAGTTTCGGGGCATAACTTTCCCCAAGATTCATTTATTAGTTAGCCTAGCACACAATAAATCGGTTATTTTAATTAAATTAATATGCAATTTCTTAAATTATGCTTACTTTATATCACAGTGAACCTTCACCTTCAAACAAGTCAAATAACAAAGACTACCCTTATCACTTAAAGTTTAGTTTAGTTATATTAACGTTCTGTTTAAAAAATAACACTAGGGCTATTTTGGGACGGACCTCGTAATTTTGAACTGCGTTCAGATGATGAGGACAGCACCTGAGCTAGCACCTTTTCTCCAAATTTTAACACTACACCAGTTTGAGGACGTCTGGCCCCGACGAATTTAACGTACATTAGACCCGCTTGCACGACGTTTCTTGGGTGGAATCGGGTCTCGAACATGAAACCCTCCGCTTCCGATGCCGAAACCTTACCACAGGCCACCGCGGCCCTATCACTTAAAGACATGCATCAAAATCACATGAAAACAGAAATAGATCTTTGATGAAATCTGATTTCAAATCTAAGACCCGGAAGTTCTGACCATAATGCATGGTCATTGTTCCATCAACATTACAATCCTTCAATGATTATAACGGCAGTAAAATGTCTTCACGCTGACATGTGGTATTTACTACAAATCAGATTTTCAGGTAATTTTGAAAATAGTCCAGTGATATGATGCCATTCTTATCATAATGTCCTATCGGCTCATTAATTTGATAAGAACAACACCTTGTCCTATAACTTTAAAAACAGGGGCGTTGATCTAACCTTAACGTTGATTTGAGTTACTTTTTTCTGGCACAAATTTCTTTCATAAGAAAAATGTAAGTATTTAGCCACACTTTATTTACTATATCATTTTTGATTTACAAAATTACTTCATGAAATAGGGTAGCAATGTGCCCCCCCCCCAAAAAAAAACCTCTTCAAACGCCAAAATACAAGTCATTCTAGCAAAATAATGACAATCCCACCTCAACTTTGCGGTCACAAAGTGGTGTTATTGAAAATTCGAATGTTTTTTTTTTAAGCTAAGAATGAGGTATTGG
Organism: Argiope aurantia; assembly: GCA_026543865.1. NCBI lineage: Eukaryota > Metazoa > Arthropoda > Arachnida > Araneae > Araneidae > Argiope > Argiope aurantia. The sequence goes on along the minus strand of JAPMOR010031586.1, from coordinate 177,996 downwards.
ATGCAATCAGAGGTCTTACGGTTAAATTTCTTTTTATCAGCAAGAGCATTAGCTTGCTGAAAAATCCTCTACAATGCACAGAAGTTACTTTGTTATTGTTTAGAACATGTTGTAAAGATGTCAGATGAACTTGGCAAAATGCACCTGAATACCCTTTGATTGCAAATAGATTAGCAATTAAATAAAGACAATATCGCAAAAATTGCGAAATACTGGATGGATAGAATTAATAATATAATTCTAATCAAAGTACTGTTAAGTTTTCCATTTATCTGACAAATTGCTATCACTTTTTTATATATAAAGTTTACAAAGGAGAAAACATTGTAATCATAACAAAAAAAGTATTCAAGGTGATTAATGATATGTTTAACGGAGCGCCTAGCCCCTGGAGTTGGGGCTTAATCTGCGGTAAATGAAAGACTTTTCGAGAACCTTGCTTTCAATATTTGCCGTGGTCATCGACGACGACGACGTGATGATTATTTTGGCGGAGCACCTGGACTCGATGCTCCTTAATCTCTGAAGCCTTATAGTTGATTTAATTTAACCTTGTTTGAAGAAAAATGGTTTAAACTTAAATATTTTACAGCTTGATAGGTGTTGATCTGTAAGGGAATTATAAGGGCCGCGGTGGCCTGGTGGTAAGGTCTCGACTTCGGAACCGGAGGGTTTCAGGTTCGAGACCCGATTCCACCAAAGAACCGTCGTGTAAGGGGGTCTGTTGCACGTTAAATCCGTCCTGACCAAACGTCCTCCCGCTGGTGTGGTGTGGTGTGGAGAGGGGGGTGCCAGCTCAGGTGTCGTCCTCGTCATCTCACCGCGGTTCAAAATTACGAGGTCCGTCCCAAAATAGCCCAAGTGTTGCTTCAAACGGGACGTTAACATAACTAAACTAAAGTAAGGGAATTATAACCGTGATCATCTTCGCAAAAAGTCCAATGAATTCACTTAAGTAGGATTAGCAGGAAATGAGGTTGGAGGTGCTTGATGAAGCTCAAATTTCTATTGGCTGTCAGGATACGATAGGAGGTGCAACAAGGATTGGGAAAACACTGCCGGGCAACTTATTAAGGATATGAAAAAATTAAAGTAGAATAAAATAAAATAGAAAAACAAAAAGTGTGAGTGTGTTTGTGTGTGGGGGGGGAGGGGTGTAAAGCAGAATATTACGGGGTATTTTAATATGTAAATTAGGAGTATATTTAGGAATATCAAGAACTGCTTTATTATCATGAGAATAATAAAAAAAAAGATTCAAGATTTGATGAGCTTTCACCTTTTATACTTCTCCGAGAGCGGAAAAAAAAATACATTTTCAGATTTATGTACACTTTTTCTTGTGGATGTCAATACGATAACGCTAAAACAAAATCTGCCAAGAAAAAAAAAGAATGATATTTGGCTTTGCGCCAAATCAAAGCTATAACTCTCTATAATATCTCAGCTCAAATCTCTATAAAAAAGAACAGAACCAAAATGTAATGCCAATAACAACAACAACAAAAAACTCATATATTAGTGAAGTAATGAAATAAGAACTATAAAACTGCAGATTTTTTATATTCTATTTTTTTCGAGCAAAAATAATAATAAAAAGTAAGAGCAAAAATAAATAAATATCACAGCATGATAAAAAAAAAAAAACACTTATGAGACAGTGATTTTAAATTTGAGTGAATTATGTGTTTCGGAATCTAAATTTGAATGCTCCAATTCGCTTCGAAAGTTTGGACTATGCAACTGGTCAATTATAATCAGAAAATTCTAAAATATGGAACATTCAAGAAATTCTTATAAATAAATTAGGCAAATTTCCAGAATTCAGAAATAAATGCGAAGAATACTTTTCAAGAAAACGTAATAATGTGCTATCTTACAGTCCAAAAGGATATAACTGTTTTCTTTTTTAAAAAAAGTTATAAAAGAGGAAAGTTTATGTTAAACAAAACATCTTTCGAGCTCTACAGTAAGGAAAGTTTTTAGATTTACCTAATCTCAAAGTCAACGGAATTAGAAGTCACAGATTAGACCAAATTATGTTGTACAATTTGGTAATCAAATTTCTACAATGTCTACGACCTTACTATTGTCTTTTACCTTAACTTTTCCAAAAAATTAACTTCCACTGCACTACAATGAATCTGTGAAACAAGTGTCACTGCAATCATTCAATGTAGACATCTAATCTCAATAATAAATATTTTTTTTCCAATATAATCATGCAATGGTTAAAACTGACAAGGAAAACATTTTCCAATCTTTAATTATTTTTATATATAAATTTTACTCACAAAATGCGACATAAGTCATAAAAAATGCCTTTTAAAAAGTGGTTAAATAAGATTAATCAAAGAATGCAATTAGCAGAATTAACATAAGTTTTCCTAAAAATAATTTTCAATGACTATTTATTTAAATATAAAAAAAAATATTTTTTCATGTTTTCTATTATGAAATTATCTTTCTTGAACTTTTGCAAAAATGGTAGCCCTAAAAGGGGGTTCTGAAATTTTAACTTATTTAGCCTATTTAATTTATTTAAAAAGTTAAATAATTTATTTAATTACAAAATTTGCTCGAATGTGTTTTCTTAAAATCCGGCCTTCATAAAACAATCGTTTGGTAACTTTCCTGTATTTACTTTGTGATTTAAACTTAGTTCCAAACGATTGTAAAAAGTGCATACTATTTTTAAATCCAATACCTAATCAAAGTGTGTCAAGGCCGAACACCTGACGATGCTGGATGATTAATGTGTTTGGAACAGATGAAAATTTTTTCAAACTAAATAACTTTCTGGGCCCGATTTGCCATTCGAGAAATTCAGTTTTACCAACATTCATCTCTTAAAAGTAATGAATGATGGATTTATCAAACATTGGAAAAATCCTAGAAATTAAAAAGAGATTTTTAGAAATCCATTTTATGGAGTTGATAATTCTTAGATAATAATATTATATATAAGCTTAAAAGAGCCATCAAAATATCTAGAAATTCAAATACCTATTTCAAATCCTTATATGAATACGAAAATTAAATTTTAAAAATTTATCAGTTGTATTAAAACAATAAAATACTTAGAAACTTCTGAAATCAAAGCAAAAAAAAAAGTTTTGATACACAATAATTAGAAATAATTAAATTCCAAATTAATATTTTTTTAAGAATTGATTTAATGCGTCAGTTAATTTTTTTCATAAAAATTAAAAAAAAAAATTATTTCTTTTGGATAATACTTTTCTTTCTAAAACGAACAATTTAATGAAATAATATAGATTATTCAATTTATAAAACATCAGTTCTGCTGCTTAAGAAATAAAAAAATAAGATAACAGAACGATTGCATAATTGAGATCTAATGAATTGCTTACTAACAACAGAACGTCAATTGCTTCAAAAGAATGCGAGATAATAAATCCAACAGAAAACTAATTCAGTCTCGCATTCCGATGAAATGTATCAAAGAACTCAAGGACGAATACAGTAAACAACTTTCTTATCTAGGATACGTTTAAGAATTAAAATGGAAATTTTAAAAACTATTTTGATACGATTTTAATAGATTCTAATTTCAAATAACCAGATGATACATATTTTTTTGCTTCGATTTTTATTTCAGAAATTCGGATAATAATGTTAGAAAGGAAGAAAGAAAGAAAGAAATCAGATTTTCTTTCTTTCTTTTCAAAACTGCATTATATGAATTATTTTATATGAGATCAATGCTGAAAATTTTTAATTTTCTAATAATTGAGCAATATTATTTCAAATTGGTTTGTAATTGTTTCCTTTTATAACTGTGAACAATTCTTCATTTTATTCTTGCAAAATAATATCTGTCATCAAAAATAATGATTCAGAATTCGACTGAACATAGTAGACGTTATAATATTCATATAATTTGTTACAAAGAACACACATAGTAATAATGTTTGTGTCACAGTAATATTTCACTTAATTTTAAAAAGGCTAAACTATGTCGCATATAATATTGTTGCCTTGCCTTTATTAATATGTGTACAACAGTTTGTTTAACGTGGAATTGGAACTAAACTGGAAACATTTGTTTAATTAATTATTTTAATTAGTGAAAATATATGCAAAAAATAAATTTGTAAGTTTAACGCAACGATTTGCAATTTTGATTTACAAAGTCAAAAAAAAAATCGAAATTTTTTAATAGAATTTACAATATGTATTATATTCAACATGTAGCTTTGCCAATTTAGCAAATAAAAAATACATTATCACATAAAACAAACTATAAATCAACATTTTAAGTTCAAAATGCATACTTCTAAACCGCCTGAAACCCAACAAAATAGAACATTGCTGCTGAGTTATTGGGTTCAGTTCACTTCAGTCATTGAAAATTATGGCTGCATTGTCCTCTGAAAGCGGCAGACGATTTTGCGATTCTGACAGCTGTTTTCTTTGAGCGAAATTTAGCGAACCTTTTCAATCTTATTTACTCTTCATCTACATCATTTAAATAGGAACCGAAATTGGCAACGTTTCATTTCTGTCACTGGCTCCAGGAAAGTGGCCGGTTCTGGCGTTCGAACGCTGTTTAAAAAAGAATTTTAAATTTTAAAGTCAGGTGTTAGGTATTTTTGTTTAAGGTGAAGTAGAAGGTGTTTCTCTATTTTAAAGGAAATGTTTGTGTCGAATGATTTGGATTTTAATATCCATGATACTGCTTTGAGAAGATTTTGGAATTTTTGTTTCCCCTTGGAAAGTTTGCCAAGTGAAAACCTTTGTCTTGTCAAATTCGACTGTCAGCAAAGATTTGAAAACTTTGTTTAATGGGAGAAACAATCAATCGTTTAAGTGTCAAAATATTCAAATTTTTACCATCAACTTTCAAAATTCCATTGTCCCAAAAAAAAATAAAGACAATATGCTATCTGAGTTGTGGATTCAGCAAGTAACTCTTGAATAGTTAAAGTTATTAAACAGGAAATTAAGCATAATTATAGTTAAAAAATTTTAATTTTCAAAACTGTTTAGCTGTATTATATAAAATGTATCTACTGAATTATTGATCGGAAATTTTTCAAAAGTGTTAAAATCGTCAACAGGTGAGCAAAAAGATTTAACATAAAAAAAATAATAAATTGAGCTAAAGCGTAATTTTTTAATAATAAAAGAAACAATTTATTTTATTATACAGTTAGGATATATATATTACATAATTGAAATGCAAATTTATAAATAAAATGCATTTTTAATCAAATCTATACTGACTATCATATTCGATTTAATTTTGGTGGCTGCTGTAGTTAGGCGGCAGAACTAGAATCTCAGCTTTGGGACAGGAGGATTATAGGTTCGAAATCCGATACCACTTAAAACAGGATAGACATTGAGACCCGAAACAGATTAAATTCGACATGAATTGAAAATCCAGAAGCATTTGTGACTAAATTTCAAAAAAACTTTACTGTGTTCGATTCCAGATAAATTGCTCAGGCATAACTTCCTGTCCAAGATTCCTCCAAATTGTCTTAATGTAAGAAGTGTTTTAAAAATTATTATTAACTTAATTAACGCTACTAAAGACGTAATTATCTGGTACATCCACTGTCTAAATTTCGAGGTATTGTAACTTCACTGTTTTACTTGTTTTATAAACTACGCACATATTAAAAAGAAACTTCGCTGTTTTCAACCAAAACTTGTAGCAAAAAAAAAAAAAAAAAAAAAAAAAAAAAAACAAATTAATTATTTGATGAATTTTATGATAACGGTTTGAATATCAGGGCAAAAAGGCAATATATTGTTGGAAATTGTACAAAAATAATTTTTTAAAAAATTGATACAAAACTGTACTTGTAGTCACAAATTCCCATACCAAATTTGATATATTTAAGCCATTGCGTTTTTGTATTATAGTGTTTTTTTAATCATTCTAAGCTGCACATTTTTACCCTTCAAGGTATACATGTCAAAAGTTTGACAACTCGAAGTCAAACGATCTGGCCCGTATAGTGCCAACACATACATATACATACTTTTATCTGAATTATTAATAGAAATAAAAACGGACAAAACAAGTTTCTATATAATATCACTGAAGCAAAGGTTCAGTATTTATAAATACTGTATTAGCTAAATAAGCTATGTAGAGATTTGATCAATTACACTTGCCGCATTGTTAATATTGTATTAATATTTTATAATTCAAATTGTAGTAGTTGCATTACGCTTATCTTCTCTTTTGGATACTAGATGGCGATACCTGATTAAGCCATCCCATATGTAATCCCATAATGTATTGCGATTGCAATGAGAATGAGATGTGATGCTGAACTGTGAAGCGCGCGCGTGAATGTCTTGTCTTTGTGTTTGTAATTGTTCAGTGTGTGAATGTGATTATTAAAGAAATTTTTCCTACAACATTCATCCTGTTGCTTCCTGCACAGATCATAATAATCCATATGCCACCACAAAATAACTTATATTTTTTACTAATGTATCTATCTTATTACTAGAATAATAATAATATTTATTATTTAATTTATTTCTCGACTTATTTGCGGTATCTGTTTAGGCAATCTAGGTTGCAACCTAGAACTGTTGGCAGGCAGCCTACCTAGACTATCCAATCGGAAAAATCGCCGTTTATTTTAAGATTTTGTTAGTAATATTTAGCTCTTATTCTTGATTTTTTAAAAATATTTTATTTATAATTCTCATCTAATTTAACTAAACTAACAACTAAAATTATTTTTAATAAGAAAAATCTTTCCTAATTATAAAGAGCTATTGCGCTGAGCTGCTAATTTTAGAGCATTCGCAGGTTTATGTCCTGTCATCACAAGCTGCATATAAAAAAGATTGCTGTACCAATATTTTTATATATATATAAATGCAAATCTCCTTAAAACCATTTCTCATTAACACACCGTTAACGATACATTTTATGATCCATAACTTTCCTTTGTGAACGCCTAGCTGGCAAGAAAAAAAAAATTATTTAAAAAATTACCGCTGTAATATCCGCATCAGTAAATCACCCAGCAATCAAGATTGCCGACACATTTCCATTCTAACACATTAACCCCACATTTATTAATACTCATTAAATGGCAGCATTAACGTAAGCAGACGATTAAAACAAAAGGCAGAAAAACTAATCAAGGATCAAGACATCGACATCGCCGAGCGGTGCAAAAACAGCCAATAAAGAAGCGAGAAGGAAGAAGAACCCGGCAAAAGGAAGGAACATTTTTTCTTCTAGGGCGCGACGACCTTGCTTGAATGACCTTTAGCTTCAAAAAGTCGGAGGTGTCCTGAAGGTCAAGCAAAGGAACGGTTTTGAAGTCATTCTCTGCCGTCAGACACGTCTAAATGTGAAAAAAGATTCTAAATAAGAGTCAGGTAAGAAAGTGATGCAAGCGGAGAGCAGTAACACCTGCTGTAACGATGCCAAAACTCTAAAAACTGACGCCAAGAGGGGTTGCATCCAGTGGTTGTGATCGTTTGTTGGTTGTAATTTAGAGGCTACGGATAATTACAGGTCTCTCGCGTAGAAAACACTTGGAAATTATGATATTTTTCTGCATTTTGTTGTTAAGTTGGGAAAACTTATTATTTCGGGGGGCAACGAACTAAATGGTACTTCCGGTATTCTACATTTATTTTGTGTTGCCCTACTTTGATGCTCAGAGTGGATTTTTTTTTTTTGCATTTTTGGCTTTAAGCCATTGCATGACTCGGGTAGTATTCTAATCTTTGTGAATTTAATTTTTTAATTGTATTTTTCCATATCTCGATTACAAAAGAAAGCAGAATGAGCAAGTAGCATGGGTTTATAGATCGTCTGCAACATGGCAGATAAGAGATGGCAAATGTGAACTTAGTCACAGCCGAATTGACTCCCGAAGACACAGCTTGAATCGTTAGAGCCAGTAGTTACCTAGGGCAGACTAGACAGCTGCAAAGGGCAGCTGGAACTAAAAGCGTTCGCTAGAGCTAAAAGGGGTTGCTCAAAGGTCGATTAAAATGATGTTATTAGCCTAGTTGACGAATATATATATATTTTTTAAAAAAAGCACAACTTTCATGGATTATAAAACATTGAGATTTTTTTAAAAAACTCAAATGACATTTTCTTGGGGCAATTAATAAATTGCCTCGAGAAAATGTCAAGCAAATGGTTTGCGCTTTGAATGATTGAAATAAAATTCATGCGATTAAGACCGATAATCGCCGGGACATCTTCCACTGCAAATGTTCATACTTGGCAATGGAAGTTTCTTTTTCGAAGTTTCGCCATACGATGTTAAGAATTATCAAGCGCCCAACGCTTGCAGGAATTTATAGCCGGGACATCATCATGTTTAGCCGGCTTAAACATTATAAAAAACAGATATGTATATAGTTTACACTACATTTTTTCAAAATCAATTATGGTGGTATAAGCAATGGGCCGCTGTAAGTTAAATGTTACACTATTAGGATACACTGTATCCAAATGCATGCACTAAATAGACTGATATTTATAAAATTTTAGAAAAAAATCCCAATTTCAATAACTTTATTTCAGTGAATGTATTTTTTTAATGGAATTCTTTAAACACTGGGAAACTTTGATAGTATGTCGTTTTGTCTTGATTCAGTTGCAGATTTTAGTAATGTAAAATTTCTAGGGTAAAATCATGTTGTAGTTTCTCCTCCCGCACAAGGTCATGAAATCAGAATTGAATTAATATGACGTACGTCGAATGACATTTTCTTTCCCAGGATCTCGAGATACAGACAGACCTCTATCGTCTGCATAAAAAACGCCACTCCCTTGTTCGTTTCACTGCTAAAAAAATTATATACTATTGCAATTATTCGATAGAGTGTACTCTCACCTTTCAATATATCAATCATTCCTTTTTTTTTTTTTTTCAAATCAAAACAATTGTGTCTACCCCCTCTGCTCAATACAGCAAGGCCAAAGGACAGATTCTTATATCATGCAATTCAAGCTTAGTCTTGTTCAGCTCTATTTATTTAATTATATTATTACACATTTATTAATTCAGTTATTTATACTATATTCTTGTTTAGTAAATACGTGTTAAAATGCTGATAAACAATCGTTGATTCTTCTTTCATTAAAGTACTTTTATATTTGAATGAAATTTAGTTTATTTTTATTTATTGAAGCATTCGTCAAGCATAATGTATTTTTTAATTTATGATTACATTTTCAAAAGTTACATATCTTACCATTAGTTTCATCTTAGAAACTAGATAAATTAAGTACATTTGGCGCAGCATAATCAAGAATGGTTTTTGCGCCACTTAAACTCCACTAAATCAAATCAGATTATAAATTAAGTTTGTCTCTTAATTATAAATTTGAAATTGTAAAGTTTAGTTAAACAAATGATTGTCTAAAATGTTTCAATCAACATTTATCAAAATAAAGAAAAAGGAATAAATACCCGCTGAAAAATTATGGGAAAATAAATTTAAGGAGCATTTTTTATCAGTCAAATGGATGAAACAATTACCCGTCAATTAACGCTTTCAGCAAAAGATCACAAGTTCGGGGTGAGAAAGTCGTTAAGTAAAATTTATTACCGTGCCTTTGTTTCTCCTAACGCCAGAATGCACTTGGAGAACAATAGGGTTTTACGTGGGCTTGGCTAACTGTAAAAACCCCATCTGAAAGTTCAAATATCAGGACTAGCAACTCTGTGGACTCCTTAAAGTGAAAATCTAAAATATATCTCTACAAGTTTATAAATAGAATTATTATTGAAAAGTGGAAATAAACCAACGTAAATCTAAAAAAAATATATATGTAAAAATACAATAGTACTCAAAAGAATAGGAATACATTACCCAAACCATGGTAATTACCCAACCATGGTAATAAATTACCCAAACCATGGTAATTACCCAACCATGGGAATAAATTACTCAAAACATGGTAATTACCCAACCATGGGAAATTACCCAAACCATGGTAATAAATTACCCAAACCGTGGTGAAATTGTCTCAAATTTTGAATGACCTGAAAAATTTCAGAAAATAAAATGAGGATTCTTACTTACTTCGATGCATTTATTGAATTGTATTTTATTGCGATAAATTTACCGCAGTATGCTTGTATTTCAATCATATTTACATTATCGAATACAAAGTACACAAATAAGGTATTGTTAAAACATTCAACCTTGATACTTAGAGAAATCTGTACATTTCCACAAGATTTTTTAATCATTTTTAGTAACTTGTTTGAAAACACGATAATTCAAAAATTCAAGTCAATTCAAGTCAATTCAAGTTAAGATAGTTGAAATTTCGTATACATTTTTCCCAATAAAATTGTAGATTTAAAAATAAATTCTTAATGAAATCCACCAATGGGAAATTTGACTAAATGTACGTTTATATACAATTTAATAATAACAATTTAATGATAATTTAACCGCAATGAACTATACCAGTGCGATTCGGCATATAGACAAGAATTGCAGTTGTGCATCATATTTTAACCCTCGATTCTATGTGGGTCTGTCTATACGCGCATACGTAACCATGTTAATTCAAAGATGTAAAACATAATAAATAAAACTGGCGTATGATTTTGTCACCAACATTGTAGAATTGTACTCAGTATTGAACTAAATCCATTAAGCGATAACTTATCTATTTGCCCTTTTATATGTGAACACATATTCATTTTTAAACATTTAAATAACTATTTTCTCACAAACCTTTGATTTCATCAAATAACACAACGTTTTCCCATTTCTAATTTGTTAAAGGGATAATGCGACGCTTCACATTTGTATTCATACCTTAGTGTACATTACCATGTTGATTCATTTAGTGTTCATATTCAAGACATTGACTAGCATTGATAAAAAAAGAAATTTGGATAATGGGATATTTTTCTTTCTTTCTTACCGTAATTATTCATCACTTGCATTCAAGACATTGTGCATATATTGTCATCGTTGTCAATATTTTTTCTTTCCCTTTTTAATAAAATCTATCTATATCTATACCAAACAGAAAAAGATCAGTATGAGTTTAAAAACAGCGGTGTTGTGTGGTGTTAAGATTTGTATGTGGGCACAATAACATAACAGGCAAGATAAATAAAATTTGGCATTCGGTTTTGACGCCAACTGGATAGAACTTAGAACCTAATCCAATCAGTGGAAAGAGGTTTAGCTTTCATATTGGAATCTTTTCGATGTACAGGGAAATTAAACAAAGTGTGGTGACGCTTTATAAGCCAGATAACAGCGACGAGACATGAGAAAATTTTTTTGTCTTGTGGTCATGTTACGCGGCTACGAACCAGAAGGTTGCGAGTTCGATCCTCGCCTATCGTCAATAGCAACATTGGTGACCAGGTGACGAAAATACGCAAACTTCATACAACTGTTGTGGCGCCCTCTACAAGAAAAATAAATGAAAAAAGCTGATAAAAAAAGCAGCCAATAAATAAATAAATAAAAAGATGATAAATAATCAGAAAAAAAAATGAAGCTGATAAATAATCAGCCAATAAAAAAAATGAAGCTGATAAATAATCAGCCAATAAAAAAAAATGAAGCTGATAAATAATCAGTCAATAAAAAAAATGAAGC
>JAPMOR010031586.1:154183-166373 GCA_026543865.1 Argiope aurantia | reverse complement strand
TGATAAATAATCAGTCAATAAAAAAAATGAAGCTGATAAATAATCAGCCAATAAATAAATGAAGCTGATAAATAATCAGCCAATAAAAAAAAATGGATAAGGCGCAACAGCCAATATATCATCACTAATAACAACAAAAAAACAGAACAAAAAGTATCGTTCGTCTCACATCCGACGCACTGGAGGGGGAGTAATGTGGTGACGCTTTATAAGCCAGATAACAGCTACGAGACATGAGAAATTTCTTTTGTCTTGTGGTCATGTTACGCGGCTACGAACCATAAGGTTGCGAGTTCGATCCTCGCCTAACCAATAGCAACAAAAGCGATTCATAATGTATAATTATATGAAAAAAAAACATTTTATAAAAACTATATGAAAAGTACCGATGAGGAAAGTTCCAAACGAATACGCAAATTTTTGACATCTTTATTCGTCACTTTTTATTTTCGATTGAAACAGGACATTTAGTGGCATAACTACCGGTTAACGGTCAATTTACCCATTGACACCAATTGAGACTCTCCTAATAAAGCGGCAATTTTCGCCCGCATTCTATCGAGCCTTTTCCGTTTCTTATTGCTCATCATGACCCAATTATTCTAAATAGAACATTAAAAAAATGAAATTATATAGCATTAACCATATCGAAATGAGTTATCCAGTAGAGACAAAAAAAATAATAACTACTTGCTTAAGTTAACTATCTTTCATATCTGTTTGAACATGCCTGTCTTAGGTTTCAGTAGAATATTAATTACTAGTTAAAATCGTGGTTCCAAAAATGTGTACCCCAGGGGCATGAGGAGTCTCAACTTCCTCACAGAATCACCACGATGTATTATATAGTTTTTATATTTTTTTAACTAATTGCATTTTTGACACAGTCTCACAGATTGCGACATCTTTATAGAACATTTGTTACAGTTTATTGCGTGGATTAAGAAATGTGCTCTCACAATAAGGTTATATAATATTTTGCATGGATTCAAATTTAATTAAGGCCACTCTTTATCTGCATTTATTATTGAAGTAAAGAAATTGAGTTATCTATTCAGTAAAAGAACATTTTTAGAAAAAAAAAAAAAAAAAGGAGGGAAAAGACATTACAGAAGAATCGTCTTCAATCACAACGAGTCAAGCTGAAATAATTTAAAATAATATGGATTCTTGCTTTTTAATTTCGAAAAATTTTACGCCATTAAAACAGCAGTCAGCTTTTGTAAAATTTCAAAATTGCGTTTTGAGAATTAGAATTCAGGAGGCAATTAAAATTCAAGAATCAATCATCAATTTTGTAAGGATGAACTCGAAGGCATTATATGCTACATTTTCACACCTTAGTGAAGTCATTTGCGCAATGTTTCGAAAACTTTTGATTAGAACTTATCAATTCAAAGAAGAAAAGAATATGAGGAAGAAATCCTTCTTATAAGAAAAGTGAGAAATGGAATAAGACAAAATGAATGCTACTCTGACGAAAATCTCCAATATTTATTCAAAGTATTTCTATGTTTATATGTGCAATAATTTTTAAAAAAATTCAATATTGCTATTCAATAAGCTTAACGGATAAATATCAGCATGATAATTAAAAGAAACTAACAATATATTGTAAAATTTAGTTATCTTTAATTTATTTATTTAATAATTTTATTCTGAGATCGATCAATTGGCTTTTGAAAAAGAAAAAAACCTAAATATATTAAGGGCATTGTGGAAATGTAGGTTAACGTATTCTTCATATTTTAATATATTACACACAGGAAATCCATAAATAAGATGTTACTAACAAAATAAAAATTTTGTAATTAGAACGACATTTACGAAAGGATTTTAAAATATCAGCCTCGTTTTACGATGAATCATCTCAAAAAACCTTTAGATAATTACTGGTCCCCCCCCCCCCTATTTATTCCTAAACAAGGCATGGCGTTAAGATTTATAAATAACCTATGTTTCAAAATCAACAATTAAAGAGGATTTTGAAATTTCCAAGATATGTTAAACATCAGATCTTGCTTAACAATTTAAAATAATTTTGACCTAAATGGACGATATATTGTTCAATGTTTCTTTTACTGCCCCATGTTATTTTATTAGTGTTCCATATGTGTTTTATTTCTTATTGTTCACTGTTTTTCTATATTGCCCATGTTTTTTTTAAATACTTTAAATTCGAATTAATTTCTACAAGAAATTCCTACTCAAAATTCCAAGTAGTGGGTGCAGTCTCTCCAGAACTCTCTTGTTCGCTCCTTAGTAAAAATTATTTCCGCCACCACTGCAAAAAATGTTGGACTTTGAGAAGGACTTGAATGCCATGAGTACTCGGATTTTTATTTTCATAATCCCGTACATGAGTGTATTACTTTTATAGTATATCAAATAAATATAAAGAAATAACATATGCATTTTGGGTGACTTTTCTTCGAAGGATTGAAATCCAAATCCAAGAGGATTACAATTGTAGATGAAAGATCATATTCCAAATTTCATTTTTCTAAATCGTTTGCATTTTTTAAGTTTTTATATATGCGAATGCTTAGACTAACAGAGGGTCAATACAAATTCATCAAAATTTGTTCCAAATCCGTACGGGTTCTAAAATTAATACAGATCTTTACTTTAACTACTAAACTTGTTTGGTTTTTGTAGGCTGACAAACTTTCTTGGAATAGATTGGTTCTATATTTGATAGAATTTTGCAAATTTGATGGTAAAAATCACATACCAAATTTCAACCATCTAGTTCAATTCGTTTTTTCAATTATCATGTCAATATTTTTATAGACAGAGATATAATACCAAAAATGTATTTTTTGGTTTCTGGGAGGTGTGAAACGAAAAGATTCATTAAGTTTTTAGTTTAGTTATATTAACGTCCCGTTGTAAAGCAACACTAGGGCTATTTTGGGACAGATCTCGCAATTTTGAACCGCGGTCAGATGATGAGGACGACACCTGAACTGGTTCCCCCCTCTCCACACCAGCGGGAGGACGTTTGGCCCTGCCGGAGATTTAACGTGCAACAGACCTCTTTACACTACGGTTCTTCAGTGGAATTGGGTCTCGAACCTGAAACCCTACGGCTCACGAGCCGAGACTTTACCACCAGGCCACCGTGGCCCCCTAGAGAATCATTAAAATTTTCATTTCGACTTTTTTTTCTTCTTCTTTTTGACGATTATAATGCTTTGTATATTTCGCACCCGAGAAACTAAATTCGGTTTTAAACCATGCTAGATCGCATGTCCTAAAATTACCCAGCAGTTAAGATGCGTGAAATGTTAATTTCGGTTGCAATTCGAACCGGTTTCATTTTTTCTGGTTTAAAATTATATTGCGAAAAATGCAGTGATGATTTTCTGAGTACTCATAATTAAAGTATTTATGCATATTTCCTGCGTTTCCAGCGCTTCAAACTTTGTTGCCATCGGAACACGGATTTTTAAATGTTATAAGAAAATTAGAACCCAGTTACAAGAAGGCAAACCAAATTCATAAATATGTTGAAAATTAAAAAAAAAAAATTAATGAAATCTACGATCTCAAATTTCAAGTTATCATGTGAGAACATTATTATTTTCTAAGTCATTATTTGCATTGATTAATTTAAATCATTAACCAGTTTAAACCGGTTTGAAACAATCATGTGACTTCACTATCGGTCTCTATCCCTTTATATTGTTACAAACCTGCAATTCGGCTTCCCAGCATAGTTTGTTCCATCAATAGATAGAAAGATTTAGTCATCTGAATGGGACTAGCGCGTCGGAGGTCCCAGAGCTTGGCGACAAACTTGGCGACCATTTGGCGACTTGGCGGGGACTTTGGCGCCAAAATAGATAATACCCGATACTTCGAGAATTTTCCCGATCCGTCCAGTAGGAACCGGGGTACGCCTCGAACGTTCCTGATTGGTTGAGACGCTTCTAGCCCCGCCTCCTGAGACCTATAAAAGGAAGCGACCGCCGTTGCCAAGGGAGACGACGAAGCCAGTAGTCGGGGACGACGGAGTAGTCCGAGTTCGAGAGCAGCGGAGTCGAGTCGACGAAGTCAGTAATCCGAGTCAGAGCCGGAGAAGTAGAAGACGGAGGAGTCGGAAGCGACTGAGTCAAGCTCGTGCTGAACTGAGCTGTGCGCTACTGTCTGCAGTAGATTCTGGTTGTATGCTGCTGTGTGTGCTGTTGTATGCTACACGTCTCGGGTGAAGATAATCGTCTTCTGTGCTGTATATAGTTGTCGCTTTTGTGCTGTCCTGTGTGTGTCTTCGTGTAAATAAACGTCGTTGTTTTTATTCTACTTCTGCCTGCTGATTGAGTGTTCTTTACACCATATCACTCCCACTATCCAAACGAACCCCGGCAGAAAATTTCGTAACAATATATACTATAACGATAATTTTTTTAAACTTTCATTCTCAATTTTTCTAGCTGGCAAACAAATGTTTGGAGCTGGACCGATTTTGAGATTAAAAATAACAGCTATGATGTCATAGTTGTACGTCAACCTTTTAAAAACGCATGTGCTTTCAGAGAAGTATTCACAATAATAATGCAATACTGGTGAAAGCTGGTAAAAAAAATATATACGATTAAAAGATGACGAAAATTGCCATTTATGCTTCATTCATTGCCTACGCGATTTCGAGTTTCAAAACCCTCTAACAAAAACAACATCATGTTCTCACATGATAAAAACAAGGACAAACTTGGTTAATTTGGCAATTATAACATAGTTTTAAGAGTTGATTCAAATCCAATTTGAATTGAAGCTTAAGTCTTTCCTCTGTTTTTATTTCAGGAGGGTGAGACAGGAAATGTTATACTTTTATAATATAAGTAAAACTCATTAAAGACATGATTGCGAAAAATACCTCCAAGGTCATTTTATGTATAATTATGAAATTTATATTAATAAGCCTACTTGAATGCTGCCATATCATTAGTTTAATCCCAAGGCCATACTCGGAAATAATTTAAAAATCGTTAATATATAATATTACTTTGGTTATTACTTAAAACTTCATGCAGAAAACCGGACAAAACCGGTTGGTTGAACAAATTATATAATTAAATCTTGTTCAACTATTTTTAGATCCAAAAAAATTACACAAAACCTGTTTCAACTTTTAATCCATTAAACGCAAATTGGCACTTAACCAACATTTACTTATCAAACTTAGGATATCAAGTTCAGCTAACTAACTAATAACAAATATAGTATATTTGAAAAAAATATATATATTTTATAGGTTTTAGCAAATATATTATATTTTATGAGATTTTTTCTTGTTTACCGGACACGAATAGAGGATATGATAAAATATGTTTATATTTTCGGAAAACTTTCAGAAATATTTAGTTTAAGGTATTCGAACACGTTCGGGGCTCTTTTTTAGAAATACATGATGTAAAAACATACTTTAACCATATTTCTGGGTTTAAGACCATTCAAAATTAGTAATATGATGTCAACATTTAAAATAAACAATAAAACTTTTTGAAAATTGGCATTCAATAGCATAAATTTAAGCAAATTCTTAAAGAACTTCAAATTGGTTCACCAAAAATTATTACTCTCATCCGAACAAAACTTATACTAAAAAAAACTACATAGTTTTCTCTAGGGAATGAACAACAATCGCATGGTTATAATAATAAATAAAAATTTTAGAACCAGTCGAAGATTTATCATGAAATTTTTAGTAAATTTATGACGTTATTATTCATATAGGCTGTAAATTAAAAAAAAATATTCACTCGATCTAAATTCTTTTAATTCATTCCTTAGAAAATAGAATAAAGACAAAGTCCATCAAATTTAATAGTAATGTGATAGTTATATTTTGAGTTATTTGATTTTAAATGAGCAACAAATGAGTAAAAATCAGTTTTGAAAAAAACGCATTTGAAGTATATAGTAACAGGTTTTAATAATAAATTATGAGCGTACATTCTTAAAATTCGCCATATTTATAGGTTGTACCTTCGTTCTCTCATTTTTTAATGATTTTCCTTTTTTAATCATTTAAATTTTTTTTCTGACAGTTTGGCAGTAAATGCCACCTAGATTCATTTATTCCGTCTTTGTGGAGCTCAGCAAATGCTCTAACTGTATTTGCACTAGAATACACTCCAACAACCTTAATGATATTCAGTAATCCTATAAAACCTTCGTTAAAATGTATTAGACATAAATGCCCCTAATCTGAGGGTTCGGAGCTCAACAAAGACATTTTTAGGTACAAATTTTCACAAAATACCGTTGAAACTCTCATTGGCATTTTTAACATTTTAATTTTAAAATTTTAACATGTTTTTGGCTCTTTCGGTTATTTAAGTGTCTACTACCGGTTTACCGATCATTATGAAAATATTAATATCTTTACTTCTAATTAACGTAGATACAAAGATAAACCTGTTTTGGATAGCTCAAAGACTGATCCATCCAATAAAAGAATTTTTTTAAATGTCATTTTTAGCGAAAATCGACCTTTTCAACGTATTCGGATACCTTAATGTATCGAAATTACAAGCGATAATCGCTAGCAAGATACTTATTGATATATAATATAATCATTTCCAAGAAGATACTGATTACTGAAGTAAACATTATGTAACAAAATGAATAAACTACTTTGTCATAATTATTTACAATAACATATATAATATTTCCATATGAGAGTATTTGATAGTAAATAAACACAAGCCTGTGGAAACTTTCATGTTTTTTCATATTCCATGCTCTCACAAACAAAAATTGCACTTTGTTTAGTAAAATGACATAGTACGTTATTTGGAAATAAATTAAAGGAAATGATAATTATTTTTGAAAAACAAAAATGTTTAGGAAACATCCATGAGATATAATATTTTTTTAAAAAAAATTGGAATTATTTCAGTAGTAGAAATGAATTTCGAATCGAAAAGTTATTGCCACAATTTTAAGCAAAACAATATAGATAAGATTAAGTTTCCCAAAACCACATGATCGAAAAAATCGTTTACATTCGTTTCAATTAAATAACATGTTCCGCACAGATAATGTTGAGACGATAAATAAAAATTTACGGCAAGCAATCAACAACAATTAACAAAACAAAGTTGGATTTTATCATCAGTATGCCCGATACTGCCCAGAGGAATTAGGTCGATGCTTAGCTTAAGTAAAAGACATTCTTTTTGATATCAGCACGCGATATTTTTTATACCACCTTTTAAGTTAAATGCAAACATATTTAAAATTACATTTTAATTCGGTCAAAAATTAGTCCCTATTTCATAGTAGGAAACTATGTTAAAATGTCTTTATTTAATTCAAAAAGATTTTTATTTATTCAATCGTTTTCTTTATAAAATTGTTTGGAATTTGTTTTTCAGTTGAATTTTTGGAAGATTAAATTGATTTTCATATCTGCGTAATTCTTATGCAGTTCTGCATCTTTAAATGCTATTTTCTTGAATTCTAAATTATGGTAAAGTCTTCTTAAGAAAAACCAAATAAATATCTAATGTATGTTTATTATTTAAATTTGGTGCAACTAATTCTCAATATGTTCTGCATTCTTGAACTACAGCATAAACAATCTGTTAATTTAAAAAGATTATTAAAAAAAGAAAAGAAGAAAAAAAAATCATGTCCTTTATTTGTTTGGTTTTAACTGGTTTGGCTTTTTAAACTTCAGAACTCGCAATTCTTTAAACATCTTCAAAAAGAATTGGGTACTTCGGGTGGTCCGAATACGGTGATCAATGCTGTATAAGCTTAATCAACAGGTGGAAGAAAAAATGCAACAAAGAATAAATGTATATTATGTCGGGAACAACTTTTTCTTGAGTTGAAAATTATAATCTATGAATGGATTGAATGCTAACTGCAGAACAGTTACTGGATTTTCACAGAGCTGATATTAAATAATTTGTCCTTAACAATGGTACCACAATTAACCCTCTCACCATCCTTTCCTGTCCGCGAAAATTTCCGTTTTTCCTCTCTTTTTCGCCGCATTAGAACAAATAAAAATAAAAACTCAAACAAGTAAAAATTTACAAAGCGTTTTAAATGTTTGAAAGTTTTAAAATGTAGAAAAACGCTTGAAGCGCGTTACGGCCACCCAGCAGAAGTTTCACTTGAAAGCGCTAGGCGAGTTACGGACCACGAAGAGGTTAAATATATCTCCAAAAAAATTTAAAAGATCCACTGCTCAACAATGAGGGAATATTTGTTGAAGATCATGAGCATTGATTCTTTTAAGCGACTAAATGTAAATCAGTCCTGAAAATACAAGACATCTCTTAAAAATCCGCCCTTTGAATTCAAATCTTTTTATCTTTTATACGAAAAATTAATATAAAATCAGATATGGGCCAAATTGAGTTATGTAAGGATCCTTCTATATTACAAGATTCGCCTCCCGACTCCTCCATCTAAACTTAAAAATTATTTTTTTTATTGATTTTGATTTAATCTCTATGACAGCAATTTTTAAGTAATACATATGACAAGAAAATAGAAAAAGTAAAATATTTAGTAAAGTATAAAATATTTAGTTGATGCAAGATATTTAGTTCAAAATATTTACTTTTTAGAGAATCGATTTCAATATTTCAAGTATAAAAAAAAGTTACATTAAAAACTGAAAAAGAAGAAAAAAAAATAATAATAATAAGTCGTAAAAACGACTTGAAGAGCATGAAAAAAAAAATCCTAAGAATAATAATCAAATTTAAACAATACTTAAACATGAAACAAATTCCTAAGAATTAAAAAAAATACCCGATTTAAATTTGAATATCCCCCCCCCTCCAAGTACATGGCTATAATCACACGCAATTAAATCACAAAATTAGGTATAAAAAAATTCAGGACCGTAAGTAATTGTCTATTTTACCTATCTGAAATTGATAAAACCGTGTTTTATTTTTTGAAAAACACGGCAATATTTTTTGTACCGATGAGCCACAATCCATAGATCCCATTCGGGAAATGGAAAACCATTTTCACCATTTCTCCGTGACCCTGAATCAACTGGTTTTCGCGCTGAATCAATAACGAGTCGGAATATAGGCTGAATAAATACAATCGGACACACCTCGCTGTCACCGGTGGATGCAAGATGTCTACGCTTTATTTTTTGTAACCGGAAAATGTCATCCCTATTTAAGCATAAAATATCCACTCCTCTTGTTCCAGCCAGTTCTATGGCCT
This sequence comes from Argiope aurantia, assembly GCA_026543865.1. Taxonomy (NCBI): domain Eukaryota; kingdom Metazoa; phylum Arthropoda; class Arachnida; order Araneae; family Araneidae; genus Argiope; species Argiope aurantia. Next base: position 157,160 of record JAPMOR010031586.1, on the reverse strand, counting down.
TATATCTAGGTCAAGGTAGCTTTTTTTTCTTTTGTGTTTGGATCTTCTTTTGTTTAAAATTTGCATTTTCGAATTCGATCATTTCCTCGTTTCTTATTCAAGGAGTAAAATTTACGTCAAAAAGTGATGATTTTCCTCAAGCGGTCTGGTTTTATTGTATGATCCTAGATTCATACGTAATGCATTTAAAAACAGAAAAGGCAAGTTGCTCCCGAAATATGAAATCGAGGAAAAGTAGAAACGTAAAAGAACTTTCGTTTGCAGCGCTTTATTTTTTTCTATAAAATTACATCACATGGATAAGTTTCTAAAGACGGCAATATTTTTTTTAATTTATAATATACTGTATAGACTACTTAAATAGATTTTTTCTCTACTAAAATTCTGTTTTAAGTTATATTATTTTAGGTTTTGAAAATTCTTTTAAAAATTACACTTCTTCAATGAGCATTATTAATCTCTTATATACTGATTTAATTATAATCTTTGGTTTATTTAGGCATTTTGTGGCTCTAGATATTACACTCTGAGGGCCCTTTCATAATAAACTAATCTATTTAATTCCATATTTCAACAATTTTCAACTAATAGTAGCATTAACAATGTTAATGGGGTTTTTTTAATATTTTTTATTTTAGTATTTTTTAAAATGTTTTTTGTACATTTTTTTATTATGACCTAAACAGTGGTTTCCATATTGTGTACAGTTTATTTCAAGCGAATACTGGGTATTTATAACTAATTACTACAATAATCAAGCCAATATAATGAAACAGATATAAATCTATGCACTTACACTTCGTATTACTCAATTTTTTTTGACAAATTTATGTGTAACCAGGCCTTCTAATCAACCAGTGTTTGGTCTCCTTTAGCTCCAGTGCCCCAAAGTAGCTATTTAGTCTAAAATCCGCAACTAACTGAAATAACGTGTCAGACTCGTGTATCGAATAACAGCATTTTCGACATTGCAGACAATCAAAGTATTAATTTAAATGACAAAAATCACTTGGCCATGTTTTAGAATTTCAGACGACCTTTTCATTTTTATATGAAATAAAACTATATAGTCAAAAATAAACGTTATGTAATTAAGAGTTTGTAGCAGTTACATTACTCTTAACCAATAGACTACCAGACAATTGAAATTCTGTCTCCTTGCCGGGACGTCGTCGGAGCCAGAGGGGGAGGATGTAGCAGTTGCATTACTCTTATCTTCTCTTTTGGATACTAGATGGCGATGCCTGCTTAGGCCATCCCATATGTCATCCCATAGTGCATTGCGATTGTAATTAGAATGAGATGGGATGCTGAACTGTAAAGCCGCGCGCGTGAATGTCTTGTCTTTGTGTTTGTTTAAGTGTGTGAATGTGATTATTAAAGAAATGTTTCCAACAACATTCGTCCTGTTGCTTCCTGCACAGATCATAATAATCTACCACTACAAGTTTAAATAAATTTGCAGCAGAAAAAAAAATTAGGTACAAAGAAATTTAGAAAAAAATATGACCAACTACAGAAAATAATTCAAATAAAATTGGCACATTTTTTATGATGATATCAACAGTGCAATGAAGTTAAGATTACATTATTATTAAAATGGGAAAAGTTTCTTTTATAATGCATACCGAAATTTTTAATCGTTTCAACGTTCAATTCGATTTTTTTTTATTCAAAAATTTACAAACTTAATTGCATCTAAATATCAATATGTTTGGATCTAACATAAGCATTAGTCTTTTAAAAATAATGCTTTCTTTTAACAAATAAGGAAGAGTTTAGCTTACAGATAAACCTCATTTCAAAGTCAACTTCGTATTTAAAAAAAATTCTTTTCTACTGTTATAGGTAAAATTGCTTTTTAAATAGATAAATACTATTGAAGAGACCACTATCAACTTCTTCAGAAAATATTACAACTCATACATTAAAAAATTATTGCTAAATCCATTTTGTATAAATGATAAGCAATAACTCCAATTTGTTTACTACCTTATCATACAGACCGTAAGTTTACAAGAGAACTCGCTCTGATTAACCCTAAAAAAATCAATTGATATTAATATTCTCAAAAAAAGAAAACGATTTCTAGGAAGAATGCTCATGATTTCTTTGATTATCGCAAATTATACAATGCTGCCATCCAATAATAAAAGTAACCGATTATCTAGAATTATCAAATGAAGCCCAATACCAAATTTATATTCGCGATTATCCAACACAATGAGATTGAAGTCCACGAATTAAAAAACATCGTTTGATAGAAAATTCCTCGAACTCTTTTTCCCATCTTCTTCGAAGAATCCTTACGGGCTGGAGGCGAGAATCCTTTAATTCTGAGCGGCACACTTGTGATAATGAGAGATCTTCCATGGAGTGAATCATATATTGCCTGATTTCTGCGGTTTTGACATCGTTGCAAATTGCCCATTATGAATAGGAATTGCTTCTGCACGTAGCACGGATCATTTGGGTATAACCCAGCAATCATCTTGCAATTTCTGCACGTAGGCTGAAAGTTTGTTTGGTTCGATTGACCAGGATTCTCTAGCGATGTCCATTTTAGTCAATTAACAGGCCCATGCATAAATATGCGCAATCTAAAAATCAATGACATCTTTGTAATTTTCCTGTTATGAGCTGGCATTGTTTTTGCACGTAGCATGGGTAAGACCCAGAGTCAATCATCTTTTGTACATGATAGAAGGTACATACTGTTGGTTTCAGATATAGGGATGGATAGAAACAGTTGGTTTAGTTTTGATCTAACAGCATTTTCTTGCGACAGATCCGTGTCATATAATTGTACATACGTTTAACACAACCATGATCAGTGAGCACTTTATAAAGCAAAAAAATAGACGTGGGATTCCTTTTTAATTTGAATAGGAGAAATGAATGTAATAGTATTCGTGTCATTTTTCATAAAAATGAATGTTATAGCATTCGTGTCATTTTTCATAAAGATGAATGTTAT
>JAPMOR010031586.1:111502-154173 GCA_026543865.1 Argiope aurantia | reverse complement strand
ATAGCATTCGTGTCATTTTTCATAAAGATGAATGTTATAGCATTCGTCATTTTTCATAAAAATGAATGTTATAGCATTCACGTCCACGAATATTTACGTTTACAAAATATGACCGTTAGCATTTACAACTTGTGAGCATTTTTAAAAATTATGATTAATTAAATTTTATTATATCTTACACAATATGGCCATTAACTTGAACGGCCGCACATCTACGTAGTTAAACGTCACTAGGGATCAGCAATATTTTTAAAAATTTAATTTAAAAAAATAATGCAAACTCATGAAATAATTCAACAAGTGCGAACATACACAAAATCTTCGGCAGTAGCATCACACACATGTAGCGGACATTAAAATATTAATATTTACGAATCGCAAACCTTTCCAAATTATGATCAATTAAAATGTAATATAACCTACTTCCATATATAACACACAAGTAAAAACCTTTTATGTTTCTATGAAACTGTTTTTTAAATTTTAAACACATGTTTGTATCATTCTTTTCATAAATTATCAATCTTTCAATTGATAGAATTTCAAAATTATAGGTTAACATTTATAAATTATAAGATGATTTCTGTTTCTGACCCATAGATGGCACTATGATACATCTATTAACAATATTAAAAGAATTTATTAATCTAATTTCTTTCTCTTTGCTCTAATTTTTTTAAAGAAAGTATCTGAGGTGTTGGTGAGACGAAGTATCATAGAGCATTATAAAGTTAAATCATCGAAAATAGTATAAAAGCCTAACTATTATATAAACTTAGGAATTATGCTTTCATATAATTATTAATTCAATTTTGCAATTGCCAATTTTGACTGGTGTCGATTGAGTGTGGCAAAAACCAAAAAACACTATGTTGAGAACTATGTCCGTCCTAAAATAGCTCAAGTGTTGCCTCAAACGGGACGTTAATATAACTAAACCAAACAAATTCATTAAATCTGTCTAGGATTCTTCGCATATGTACGATATTTTCGGTCTGTACTAATTGCATTGATGACGTTGGTTTAGAAATAAGTGGTTGGTGCTGGAAAAAATATTTCCCCATGAATAATAAATGAATACGTTTCTTGAATGTCACTTTATCTCCAAGTAATCTAATTAATATTTTTAATTTCAATTATTTTAATTCCGTTTTAGGAAGTCACCCTCGTTTCCTTTTACGATGAGTGGCTTCTAAAAACAACAAAGTTTTGAAACCAGATGAGATTCCGTCAATGCAATGTGAAAGCGAAACCGAAAACGAAAAGGAAAAGAAAAACATGACAAACAAGCGAAAATGAAATTTATGTGGAAAAGCATGAGAGAAATTTGATGTCTCCCAAATCAATGCAATTAATTTGCTGTGCAGCTACCCCTCCCTACTTGTTGATTCATTTTCTGTTTCCATTTTTATAATTTTTCATCCGTATTCATTGATTTTCGAGGTCCAGGGATGAAAAGTAACTAAGCCAAAGAAACTAAAAAACGAAAATACAAATTATTAAATTAATTCCAGGGAGTGCCAGAGATCTGTGATCCAACTGGCGAATTGTTACTCTACTTTTTGAAGTCTCGAGCTCAAAGTATATCTTTTATTTACAAGTTCTTTAAGAACATTCAAAAGTCCACAACTTTAAAACATTTTAGAGCTTCATTAACATTTGAATTCTTTAACTAAATTTTCGAACTCACTTGTATGCAAAGAAAAAATTTTATAATCATCAAAAACAATTCGATCTCGAGATTTTGACGTATTTCCTCATTTCAGATCTATCCAAGTATATATCTATACTTATATACAGCTCAATATGTGTGTGTGTGTGTGTGTTGGCGCTCTATAGGCCAGACCGTTTGACCTACAGCTACCAAATTTGGTACATGTATACCTTGGATGTCGGGAATGTGCACATAGGATCCCTTTTTTTTGAATTTTTAATTAGAATTTTAATTATTAAGTAAAAACTAACTTTCCCACCAAAAAATCTTTATTTTCCCCACCGCCAAAACAGTAAGGCTTCAGTTTTTTTCCCCGCGCTAATGAGATTAGGCTTAACATTTTCTAGCCGATTATTTCAAACGATTCTGTTTATTTTCTTAATGTTTGATGCATTTAAAATTAAACATTGTTAATTAATCGATCTTTTAGATTCATTCTGAAGTACTTTTGAATTAAAATAACACAGAATAAAGGAAATTAAAAATTTCTAATCTTCATAGCGTTACCCCAACAGGCATAGAAAAATTAACGCATTTGCGTTACCATAACTGGCGTTGAAAATTCGCGCATGCGCATTGTGTTCTGATTATTGACAACTATTATCAACGGATGCGGACTTGATTTAAATTATATTTAGGTTAGTGGTACGGTTTTGTAATTAAATTGTATTGATGTTAGTTATATATTTTTTGTATATGCTTCTAGTTTTAAGTACATTGTTTTTTAAGTAGATTTTTAACATATTTTCAACCGATTATTTTAAGCGATTCGTTTTATTTTCTTAGTGTTTGATGCATTTAAAATTAAACATTGTTAATTAATCGATCTGATCATGATGAATCTGAGAAAATTTTGTTGACAAATTCTTGAGATATTACATAAATTAAGAAAGATATTCTTTAGTGCCCATAAAGTTCAAATACTCAGCGATTCTGTTTTCATAACTCGTCCATAAGGTTTAAACGCTGAGTGAATCTGTTTTCAGTAATCATATTATAAAAAAATGCTTTTATAATACTATGAAGGCCTTTATAGTACTATGAGTGAATTATATGACTATCAAAATTTAAAGCTTTAAAATATTTTGATAAAGAAGCTATTAAAGTAGAAATTGGATAAAAATATATTTAATCATTAAAATTTTAACGAACATTAAGATTGGCGAAACGGCTGGTCGCCAAAGGCAGCTAATATATATCTGTCTGTGATAACTCAAAAAACGCTTTGAACTAGAATGATGGATGACTTTTGGTACATACTTTACACCAAATTTGCAGATTTTGTAAAAATCCATTCACAGGAAATCTGCCTGAAAAGCTATTTGATTACAAGTGAACTCGATAGCTATAAAAAGATAAATAAAAGCTAGATAAATAAGATTTGGTACACAGGCTTAACATCTAAAATATAATTTTTTTGTCAAAATTTGTACCAAATCTGCCGGAGGATCTACCACATATCGGTCTGTACTTTCGACTGCATGTAAACACAATAACACAAACTCGCAATAAAATTTCAAATAGGATCTGAATGAAAAAATAAATGAAATTTGGTACGATATCTTATTATTGAAATTGTAGTTCAGTTCAATTTTTGGCTTTAATCGTTAGAAAAAAAAATGGCGGTCAAAATACATTATTTTTGGGGGAGCGGGCATTTGTTTTCAGCCGTATGTCAGCGATTAATCACCAAAAAAGTTTTAATTATTGCAAGCAAGATTGATCCTAAATATTGATTCGCCAAAGTTATACTGTTGATATATAATTACCATCCTTGATTATATTTCAAAGTGAATAACTCTCAGTGTAGGACTCTGAAAATAAAAATCTGAGCACAGCCTTGTCCAAAATTCACACTTTTAAAAGCAGGTGGAGCGAGAATAACGCCTTTATCAGAAATTATGTCAGAAAGTTTTGGAAAGGCTACACCAGCTGGTTAATATTTATTTCGGGAAATTTTTATGCTTTTTCCATTTATCCATTCTTAAGAGATTATACTTATTTGAAAGTGAAATAAGATTAAAATCATTCAGAAAGACAAAAAAAATCAAAATTTCAAAAACCAATTTAAACCAGAAAGAGTGTTTTCCTTTCAAATTTCTCATTTATTCGCACATGTTTTACGTTGAATTTGTCTTACAATGTAGGAAATCGTATATAAAATCTTTTTATACAGATTTATTCTGGAGTCAAGTGCACAAAATAAATTTCTTTTCAAATTTGAGTCCTTTTGAAATATTATGTTCATCTCCATATACGAATAAGCAGGCAATAGACGGATATTGTTCAAAACTTAAAAACAATTCTACAATTGTGATGAAATTGCTGTACGCAAAGTTTACTGTTCTATCTGGTTGCAATTTTTTTATTAATGTGTTCATGCGGCAAAGCAAACATTTTTGACCAATGACCCAAGATTTGATAGAAGAGTTTTGCCAAGAATTTTTAATGCTTTTCACATCAATAAATTCTCGCAAAACTGGATGTTAATTTTGTTTTGCCGCATGGGCATGATGTTGAACCCTATTATCAATTATAAATAAGTAAGGTTGCAATTTGAACCTTATTTACGCTTGTCGTGGTATGTGGATTATTATGATCTGTGCAGGAAGCAACAGGACGAATGTTGTGGGAAACATTTCTTTAATAATCACATTCACACACTTAAACAAACACAAAGACAAGACATTTACGCGCGCGCTTCACAGTTCAGCGTCACATCTCCTTCTCATTACAATCGCAATGCATTATGGGATTACATATGGGATGGCTTAATAAGTTATCGCCATCTAGTACCCAAAAGAGAAGATAAGTGTAATGCAACTGCTACACGCTTGAATTGAATAAATACAACCTTCGATATATCAAAATTGGTTTCTCCTCACAAAAATAAAAATTTTTAAAAATATTATTATATTATTTATCACAAATTTACTAGAATGTGTAAGATATGAAAATTTTAATATTTGGTAAACCAAATTTCGCACAGAATTTTTTTTTCTTCTTTTTTTTGTAAAATTGTGTTTTCTTTTTTTTTGGGGGGGGGAGGAAAATATTTTGAATGAATCATATACTGCTTACATATGAATGGTCATTTAAATAAAAAAAAATCATGAATATACTTAGTTTAACATATTATTAGAAACAATCTGCTATATTACAGTATTCATTTTATAGTTTATATATATATCATTACTTATATTTTTGAACTTGCACTCAGTTTTACCATTATGTAATCGGGTCCGAAATGGAGCTATACGACATTGTCAGCATAAGACTAGGTAGAAAAAGGTTCTAACAATTAGTTGTAAAAAAATGTTTTGTGTGTGTGTGTGTGTGTGTGTGTGTGTGTGTAAAATAGCTTTTTTTTCCAGGAAAGATACCTATATAAATAAATTTAAAAAGTAAAAATATTAAATATAAATACACAAGTAAAAAATAATGCAAAAAGCACGACTCGAACCGAGAGCCCGCAAAACACGTGTCATTCATGTTCTGACCACTGTTCGAAGCGGAAGTTGAATATATTGATTCTAATAGTTATGAAAAAGGATTTTTTTTTCTGTATGTAAAATTGCGTTATTCCAGGAAAGATGCTTACATAGACAATCTTATCTAAATATAAAAGTTGATCCAAATCGATAGAGGTGTTTTCAGAATTACACGATATGCAAGAATTGCTCGTTTAAAGTTACAAGATTTATAAACATAATAAATTGAAAATATGATTATATGCAGTCCATTTAAAATGTATTGATTGAATTTTAAACAGAAGATGCTTTTATAAATAATAGCTATATTTTATATTCTTATTTATGAGGTGTGAAATTTAAAAGACTGAGAAACCACCCCCAATTTCACGTCATTGGCCACAGTATCAGACAGTAAGTGGTATGCAATTGCTTTCAAGTGTACGGTCATTGAACCAGCCCACATCAAAAAACGGGAAAATGTCAATAAACTGTCGGGGTGGGAGAGAGCATGTTTACCAGGTAGCGAATTTCGTCATTACGAATGATATTTCCTTTATTTTTTACGCGCCAACCGGAAACAAATAAAAAATCTAACCTCTCCAAGCTGTAGGAAGCATGAAATCGCTTATATAATGCACTGCTCTGAATAGAAATCGATTCTGCTGGGTCATTATGAAACTTCTAGAATGTCCTATCAAATTTTGATGCAAGAACTCTTATTTTTAGACATCATTTTAGGGTTAGCCAACTGCAGCATGATATCTCCTCGATTGCGGACAACGTATCCGCCGTACGAATGCATTTCTTTCTACAAAAAGCACGGAAAATTGTAGTAAAATATTAATGATGTGAGTGCTTTAATAAATCGACTGTTCATATATAAGAATCCAAATGTATTTTATTGAAGTCATAAACTTTATGGAAAATGAATTCAACATATTTTATTGATCACGTGTTTTGAATGTAGCCTTAAATTTAACATAAAAAAACTACCTTTAATTATTCTAAAAATTATAGCAATTTTTAGAAATTCTTATAATGAGGAATTCATTTTTTAGCTTTCTTTCAAATATCAAAACAGAAAAATAATTTTAAAAATAAAATTTGATATGTTGTAGATGAAAATAATGGACGTATTTCATGAACCGTTTTTTAATTATTTTCTAAGTTTCAACATTTCACAAGACAAAACAAACACGAAAAACATCGACACTCACTTAGAATACAATCTACTAATGACCCTCCAGAACGATCATGGGAAATATACCTTGATGTTAATAAGGCAACGCCATCTATTGTATCAAAAGAGAAGTTAGTTGAGCTATGTAACCGCTACAATAGTCAAAAAATTCGACCTCAGGATTTTGACAATTCTTTACGTTTTAGATTTTTCTGAGTCCTAAAAACATTTTTGGAAATATGTTTATCAGTCTTTGACAAAATTAATTCAAAAGCGCTTTGGGTCGGTATATGGTCCTAGCACCAGATATGCAGATTTCTATTAAATTTTGAATAAAATCCATTCAGAGGAAGTCTTTTTAAGAGTAAGTGAACAAAGATAATTAGAAAAAGTAAGAAACTGGATAGCCACAATTCATTACACAGTTTTAGAATTGTATATTAAATAGATCCACATTGAATTCCGCACTGTATAACATTAATCTACATCAAATTTTGAATCCAATCTTTCAAAGAGTTTCAGATCAATCTTTCATCTATCGGTTTGTATATTCGTTTGCATTGAAACGCGATAACTCAAAAATGCAATGACCTAAAATTATGAAATTTTGTTTCAATCGATTCGGGAAAAAAAGACTTAAGAAGTGTATATTCGGTTTTCTGGTATTTGTGTATTAACCACATCCCAGGAATTAATCAAATATCGAAAGCTAATAGGCCGTTTCGTAACTATTTTTTCGCCAATGGCATTTTAGTAAATAAAACGCATATATAATTAGAGAGTATATGAGAAAGTTTTTAGGAGACCACCCCAGCTACTCTTTCAGTTATTCTCACCAAATTTAGAATACAAATATGCTATCACACCTTAATTAAGAATTCGTCACTTAGCCTTCGAATTTTTTTTTTTTTTTTACTATTTGCACCTTATGGCTTTACGAGGAAAATAGAATTTCGCTTATCTTTTGTAAATGCATCCGATAATTATTTCGCTGCATTTAAATTTCAATTCTTTTTCTTGAAACTGATGGAGTTTTCATTGTTTTAGATTATTATTTTTTATTTTATTTATTTATTTATTTTGCATCACCAATCCTAAGATAAATAAAAATCCTTGAAACTCGAATGATGTTTGAAATCTTTCGAAACTAGAAACTTAATGATGTTTATCTTGGAATAGATAAAATAATGATATTTTCTAAACTTTTACGAATAGACATAAAAGTAATTAATAAAACTTATTCGTTTTTTTTATTTAATTCAAGTATTTTAATGTTTTAATAACACAAGCATTCATTTATTACTTAGCTTAATATTACCACAATTTTCAGCAGAAAAAAGACCGGGAATTCTCGCAAAAATTTAATGTTTCCAAGCGGAAACATTAAATTTTTCAATAATTCTGAACGTCCTTGATAAAACAATTGATTTAATCAACTATCTTGATTTACTTCAATAGTAATTTGATCCAAGGATCTCAAACAGAAATTCCGGAAAGCACTTAAGATAAACGAAACAATGAGACGGATATTTAGACATAGTTGGATGCAACCTTCATCATTTGCCATCAAAAATCTTTTCCACCTCGTATAGACAACTGACAAAGAAAAATAAAAGAAAAAAAAAGGAAATCGTTAAATTTTTCTTCTGTCTTTCTAAACCGATGGCACACAATTTTATTTACTTTTTGATAGTGCATCATCATTTCAAGTAAGATCGTTTATGCTATTACATTAGTCATATACATATTTAGAGAATCCATTTTGTTTAAGTGCACTGTCTTTAAAATTCAGAGCTGATTTTAATTCACAAATGATTAAGCATCCGGATGTTATTTGGACTTCAACCTCTTCAATTCAATTTCAGTGCACAATTTTTAATTCATGTCTTAACTTCCTAGAGTTATTACTTGTTTATTTTCTTTATTTTACATGCGGAAAAAAACATTTCATACAGTTACAATACCATATTTCAGTAAATATTTTCTTAATTTTTATAAAAATTTAAATCTTTTGTGGGTTTTTTTAAATGCAGTTTATGAATACATTTAATTTACAAAATTAATTTTTCATTTTGAAGTAATATGACCTAAATAAGAACAACATAGCAGCTAACAAAGTATCCCATTTTCCAAGCTTCCATAATATTTTACGCTCAGTTATATAATGTACGTTGCAAGATTTCAAATCTTGTCAGAGCTTTGGAATTACAATTCGAATTCGCTATTCGAATATCACAAGTTATTTTACATTTGCTTATTAGTGGATCACGAATAATTAATATATGAAAATAATATTAAATTAACACGTAATTTTATTTGTTCTTTTTTTTAATCCTAGAAAGCATAATTTCATTTTTTGACAAAAAAATATGTGTTTTGAATAATTGCACTAATTTAGCAAAATTATCAAAAAAATTAAATTTTTTCGTGAAATTTTAAAGAAATTAAATATGCTTGCCAAATGGCTACATTTTGAATTCAACAATATTTCAGTGACACATCATATTATAACAATTCTGCAATAAAAAAATAAAAGTCCCTTTCTTATTATATTTTTCACAATGCAATATTATTAAATATATATATATATTAGTTAGTATCTTTAATGCTATAACAATTCTTGCAACAGCCATCTTGGTATTTTTATTTGTTAAATTTTTACTAAATGTTTGGCATGAATATTTCATCTTTGCTGAGGCTCTCCTTTAAAAGAAATCATGTGTCAATATTTAACCTTTCGTCAAATATAACGTATCTAATTAGCACACTTCTCACGTATATATTTTGTACTTCAAATATCGTCCTCAATTAAAGAAAGACACGTTGTTCAACAGAGTGTTTTTATTTCGATAACGAAAGTTTGCTATTTATTTAACAGAAAAAAATTATTATGTAACCAAATTTTGATATGATTGTTACACAGAAAACTTAATTTTTTTCTGCACACATTGAATATTTATTACCTTTGACTTTGAAATGAGAGAGAATTAAAGTTATGAAAAGTTGACGACTCGATTAAATAACCGCTGAGCGTTATCAAAGAATTATCAAACATTCACGTCAATCTCAAAATTCCGATGAAATTGTACTTCTGTTATCAAATGCTTTAGTCTGGAATTTAAAATAGAAACCTTCATTTGAAGGCATTAAAGAGAAGTATGCATAAACATACAAGTGTTTTTTTCTAACTCTTTTTTTTTTTTAAATATTTAAGATTCAGTTCAGAGTTCAGTATTTTAAACAAGTGATAGTAAGACTTTAAAAAAAATTCTCGAAAGAAAAAAAAATGGAACTCGAATATTTCTTTTAGAACATGTGCTAAAAATCTTTCTGCTTATATATATTTTGAACGATGATTAATTTTTTTTAATGTTAAAGTGTTAGCATAGAATCTAAACCATTAAAAATACTATTTTTTAATTAAAATATAAAATTTAATTAAAGATTTTTGATTTCTTTTACACAACATAAAACAATATTTTAATTAAAAAAATTTCTAAAAAAAATCGTCATTTATTTATTAAATATAATTAGGAAATAATATTTGAGACTGACTGCCATTTTATAATTACTGATGTCTTCCGAAGATAAACTTTTTTTATATAAATTTTCGAAAAGAATACGAATATATTTTTAAATTAGTGTAATTAAGAAAAAATATAACTATTTTGTTAATTTCCTGATTTATGTACAAACTTTATTAAAGTGCATTTGCAAAAAGGAATAAAATAAATCCGTCGCATTTTATCCATGAATCTGGCAATGCCAAATACATTAAAGGGGGGGGGGGAATCGATAAATGATATAATCGTCTGCAGCACGTATAATCGTTTCAAAGCATTAAATCTGAAGAACTTTGTAAAAATGCTGATCTTTCTAATGCTGTTATTCTCTTTTTCAACTGAAATTTAAACATATATTCCGAAATGCATTTTCAAGTAAGTAGACTGAAACGCATTGACTGATGCCATTTTATATACTGCATGCATGCATTCATTACGTGGGCGTAAAAGAATAAGAATTTAAATAGCCGCTTAGCATTATTAGTCATCATTTTCAAGAACGTATAAAAAAAAAAGGATTTATAGAAGTGTGTCGTTGAGATAAGGCGCCTCAAATACCAACTCAGTTACGAAAAACTCGGTAGTCCGGATGCGTTTCCGGGATCTGGTCAAGCAACACAGGAAACTGCAATCAACTCGCAAACAAATGCAAGAATTTACATAAGTGGCTTAGTTACTAAGTTAAATAAAGAATCATATTAAGTAAGAATCAATGTAATTTAAAGTTTAAGCAATATTTTAAATTTTTTGAAAGAGTTGATTAGTTCAAACTTGAAGGTAAATGCAATTCTAAAAGAAAAATTAGAAAAAATATCCACGGAGAATCTATTTCCTATTATTTAGATAAATACTGAAATTATAAGTTCTCTCTCGGAGACTCTTTATGATCTGCAAAATTTTTTAAATTTTATAAATCTAATAAACATTAAGTGAAAATTAAATTTCATATTTCCCTCACTTTCGTCATATTTACTTAACAAATCTACATAATCTGCTAATATATATATATATTTTTTTTAAATCGTACAACGCAGATTTAAAATTTATTAATTACATGAATCCATTCATGCGTGAAATGTTCTTTTTTTTTGTCGCAGTCGGGGCTACAAATTTTTAAAAACCAAATTTGGCTGCCGATATTGCTGAATTTTTTTCTGGCAACAGCATTCAAAAGCGTGAAATTTCTTTCTAGTGTGGAAAATGTTCAAGTATTTCTCAATAAAATTCTTTCGACTATCAAATCATGTTTAATTTGAGTGCATTAGTCTCACGAAATAGCCTTCTTTAAATAAAATATTTCAGTATTCTGTTTTAAGTACAATTTGCTTCTATTGGCTAGGTACTCTATTTTTAGGAAACTGCTTGTAATTTGTGCAAAAGCGAGTGCTTAAATACCATTAGTTCAGTGTTTCAGTAAATATCATTACAAGATTGCGAATGGGTGGCGAGACACTTTTGATTTATCACCCATATGATGCGAAAATGCTCGATACATCCATTTTCTCCATGAGCAAAAAATTGGATCGCATTATTGTAGTGTGTTCTTATTATAAATACATTGGAGTCATCAGTAAACCCAAAATTTCTCGCAATTGTATCAAAATATTTCAATCTTCCATACAGAGCAGATTAAAATCTCTAGTATTTTTGATTTGAAATTCTGGTATAAAAATAGCACTCCATCTTTTTCAGCAAATAATTTCCTCGAGAATTCCGAATGCTTTCAAATTTGATTTAAATAAAAAATATGCATTTACAAAAATATTTGCATAAGATTTATATTGATCCAACGAAAATTTTGGTTATTCATCCAAAAAGTACACGAACGTAAACCATGAACAAAAGTAATCTATCAAGATTAATATTTCAATTCATATTTTTAGAATGCTTGCTGTTTATTTGTCCTTAATTAGAAACTTTAGGGAAATTTCGCCAGCTTCCTTAATTATTATTTTTTAGGATATTCAGCGCTTAATAAGAACTTCGTGATTTCATGAAATATTATTCAAGATTGTTGACATTTATCTCCATTTTACATCCAAACGACAGATAGAGATTTTTCGAAATCAATATTATATATGCATAATTTTACAGATTCGTGGCCGAAAAGAAGAAACTTTTGGAATTTTAACTGAAATTTATTTCACAACGGGTCTATTATCTAGCAGTAGTATTTTTACACTTTCATAGGGGGTATTCCCTTTTGCATATAACTTCTTTAAGTAAGCTTTCAATTAACTTTTTCTAATTTCTTCTCTGGCGAAAGTGCACGCTATACTTCATTATAATGGTCGTGATTCAAATCCACTTGGTATAGTCATAGGAAGGATTAAAAAAAAATTCTTCATCATTTAACCTTTTGCACTCGGAAAAGTAATCCGATGCAAAATTATTCACCTAACACAAGGTCTTGTTTATTGATCCGAAAAATAAATACATATATAATTGAATTTCTACGAAAAGTTAATTTACATCTTTTTACCTCTTTGTAGGTATTTTTAACAATCAAAATTAAAACAAATAAATAAAATGTCAAAAAGAAGCATCGTCTTGAATGATAACCATGAGTCACCTCTCGAATGCAAAGGGTTAAAGAAATATGCTTCTAGATTAAAATAATTTTTGGTCTATCAACAATTGCTATGTCTTTTTAAAATATTTATATGCAACAAAACTAAATCTTGTATTATATATGTAATAAATCGTCTGAAAAAAAAATGAACAGACGATGAGTTAACTTGAAATTAACAGACGATGAGTTAACTTCATAATTAAAGAAAAATATCGATTTATAGTATTTTTTTAAAGATAAAGAAAAAAATACTTTAATCATAGCAAGACGGAAAACAGGAAGAGATGACATTCAGAGTTTTTAAAGGAATTTATCCCTAAGTTTACCTGAGCAAGCAATTATGTCAGACGCGTGTGTTTCACGTAATATTGCAACTTTACTTGGGGCATTTAAAATTTCAGAAGTTAAGACTCCGTTCAAATCAAAAGTGATTTTTTTATTTTATTACATTTGAATTCAAATTAAAAGATAATTTTAAGAATGTGGATGAACTGAATTTATTACATGTACGTAATGGAAAACAATTTCCTAAAGATGTTACACATTGCCACGTGATAATCCAAAAATTGGTCCAATACAATTTTTTATATTTGATGTCGTTTTAAAAATTTAACACACTGGTTGCAGCATGAATCGCCAGCAATTCACATCCATTTTCTAATTCGATGTTACCTTCATTATTACAGTTAAGAAACAGCAAAGGAGTCATCTAATTAGACAGTTAATCCGAATTATAAGCATACTTATTAACACATTGCATACGGGTTAAAAGATTTCTCGTTTTTAACTGGCCGAACGTTGTGGACGGTCACGAGATATCTCGTTTCCATGTTTCTTCGGCTAAATCGATGCATAACCAACCAGTGGTAAATATTAAATATATTGACCGCAAAGAAATCTGTTGGACATACGCCTAGGTCAGCAAGTTTTGGGGCAAATTTGTATGTTC
The DNA here is from genome assembly GCA_026543865.1 of Argiope aurantia. Classification (NCBI taxonomy): domain Eukaryota; kingdom Metazoa; phylum Arthropoda; class Arachnida; order Araneae; family Araneidae; genus Argiope; species Argiope aurantia. Next base: position 140,722 of record JAPMOR010031586.1, on the reverse strand, counting down.
TAAAAGCATCATAACTCTGCTGTTTATGAACCAATAACAGACGGAACACGCAACACGAGAAAATTCGTGAGCGGTCCTTAATGTCTTAAAGCAAGATACTGCCTGCTGAAAATCGTGCCCATCACCATTGTACAAGGGAGTACGCTTTACCAAATATCACACTCTGATGCATTATTCAAATCTGTGAAATAAATAATAGTTAAAATATAAAAATCTTATATAACAAATACATGTATAAAATGAATAGTAATATTTAAGAATACTGTATGTAAATATAATACCAAATGGAAATTAAAAATGCCCATATATGCATCCTATTGCTTGCCAAGCGTGCTTCTAGAGCATTCAAAAATATGCGGGCCCTGGATGCTAGTTGAGGGCGCAGAGCGCCTTACGCAATGTGTTAAAATGCTTTTGCCATGTTTAGTTTAAGCATAATTTATTATATACACAGTTTTAAAATATTCTATTATCTGATCAACAAGCGCAATATACCTAAATAATCGTTTCTCAATATCCCCACCTGTTTTCAACACCGACGATTGACGTCAAATTCGTCTTCAATCCTCCATCCCCAAAAGCAGAGACCAGAAGGGAGAAAAAAAAATGAAATCCCCACCTCTTTAGTAAAGACGAAAGGTCCTTACAGCGAACTAAAATAGAATTCCGAAAGTAGGGTGTTGTTGTGGGATGGGTTGAGAAGTATTTTTAACTATGAACAGATTATGACATCGAAAAGAAAGAATTGCTTGCCGCAGCACACACCGAGTTTAAAATTTCATTGCTCAACAAGACGCGTTCATAGTTATTCATGGGAGCTTTCACACAGTCTGCTAAGTGTCTGCTATGGAAAGGAATGACGTATTATTAATTACACATTTGTCGATTTTTACAGGCTTCCTTATTTAAAATTTTCTTGACGGGTCATTCGATTTATTTTTTGAATACAATACAAGGGTTATTATATTTGCCATAATTTTCAACATTTTGAAAGCTATTTAATCCTCGGTTCGACGCAGTATCTGATACGATGCGGTCTGTTAGCTGTGTTTATTCACTAACCAAGAGAGAAAATTATATCAATTATGAAAAATAAAAGAATAATAAGTTTTACCTAAAAAGAATAAAATGATCATTCTTCCCAGACATAGCTCCTTGCAACTTCTGGTTGTTTGAAAAGTCGAAGACGACATTGAAAGGATCGCCTTTTAAGAGCAGAGAAGAGAATACGATTTCTAAAGATTCGTTCTGCATGATTCCTAAAGAAGCCTTCCAGAGAACAGAAGACTCGGTCAGCTAAGAGTGTAGAGAGGCGAAGAGCCTGCTATTAAGAGGTTTAGGGTCCCGATTCCGTATCGTAAAAATCTTCGTCCAAAGGCCAGATACCCTTTATGCAGTTTCGCATTAAAATAGTGTATTGTTAACTAGATCATGCATGCAGACAAAATTTCAAAACCTAGCACATAAGGAAACTAGTGTCAATTCAGATATAAAAGTCCATATTAATACAAAGTCAAGTTAAATAAAAATGTTTAAAAATAAAGTATATTTTCTCCACTTGCAAATACAATCCAAGACGAGCATAAATAAAGAAAGAAATGAGAAGAAAAATTTTCTTCCAAATTTCACCAAATATCGATAGGGAATTCAAACTTTCAAAACTAGAGCATCAAAAAATAAATTCCTTTTTTTAACTTAATTTTCGCTTTTGACTTTTTTGCATCATTTTGAAAACTTTCTATATAAATACTTAATGTTTTTAGAAGACAACTAAACGAAATGTGTAATGTAATGGAAAATAGAGAAATATTATGATTAAGAATCTAATAAATTATTCGGTTTCCCATTATCATTAAACCTACTATTTGAGGGAGCACGTGTTTTATCCGTACAGCATTGTTTCGAATAAAAATATGCTCAAGTAAAAATAAGTGCATTTAGTCATAAAATAAACCAAATAATATTCGAATTTCAACAGACGAACACTATGATTCATAGAAATTTAATTTGCTTCACCTCGTGCGTCCTTCAGTTCGTTTAAAGATGCAAATTATCAAACACATGTGTCAAGGGGTGTTAAAATAAATGAAAAAAGGAATGTCTCAGGAAAAGTTGGGAAGTGGCCCGGAATTAAAAAGCAAAGCAACAGCCACGTGCATTTTCTGCAGTTTAGTTTAGTTATATTAACGTCTCGTTTGAAGCAACACTAGGGCTATTTTGGGACGGACCTCGTAATTTTGAACCGCGGTCAGATGACGAGGACGACACCTGAGCTGGCACCCCCCTATCCACACCACATCACACCAGCGGGAGGACGTTCGGTCAGGACGGATTTAACGTGCAACAGACCCCCTTACACGACGATTCTTCGGTGGAATCGGGTCTCGAACCTGAAACCCTCGGGTTCCGAAGCCGAGACCTTACCACCAGGCCACCGCGGCCCCATGGATTTATTGCAGATTAAAATGTCTGTCTGCTAAAAACGAAAGGGAAAAGAGACGGTGGGTCTGTAAACGTAAAACGATGGACTGGTTAAAAAAGTAAAAAACTTGATATAAAAATTGTGAGAATATAGTAATAAAAGAAAAAAAAATCAAATAATTGGAAAAGTCTCCACGGGTGAAAAGAGACAAATAACCAAGAATCGTAACTACGGTGTTTCTAGAAAGAAAAGTGCCATGCCATAATTTTGGCTCGTAGTGTATGATTGAAAAAAATTAAATTATTGAAATGAACTGTGATTTATTTAAATTATTAACTTCAAATGCTAAAACTTTGCAGCAAATTTTATCCATCAAGGTTTTTTTTTTAACATTTTGTAATTAATTGTGTTTATTTACTCTCACAAAGGTTACCTTACCTTACTGCATTCAAAATTTGACAGAAGTCTAGACATTTGGTCTAAAGACCACATACCAAATTTCATCCGTCTGGCTCAAAGCGTTTGAGTTACTATATTTACATGTAGAGATGTTTTTCTAAAAATGCAGAGGGTCTAAAGTGAGAAAATTCATCAAAATCTAAAAAAATCTGAAGCCACCTGTTTTACTGTCTTCTAAAAATCTGATCTACCCGTCTTTATCAGTCGATTCAAAAAGCAGTTTAGATCTGTCCAAAGTGGGTCCAAACAGATATGCAATGGTGACAACAAGATTGCATACAAATTTTATTTGTCAAAATAGTGCCGTTTCCGAATTATCGCGTTAACATATCTCACAAATATATAAATTGACAGACAGTTAACCCTTTAACTGATTGGATCTAAAATTTGATGCAGATATACAATTCTAAGGATAAATATATATGGGTCTTTGAATAAACGCAGTCATGGACAGATTGAAAGATTTTCCTTAGTCAAATTTTGTGTCAAATTGGAACAAAAATCTGCGAATTTGGTTAAAAGTCACATACCAAATTCCATACCTATAAGCTGTTGCATTTTTGAATTATCGTTTTTACAAACAGACAGACAGACAATCTTAATGTGTTTTTCAGTCCATAGAGATCTAAACTGTGGAGATTTCTTAAAATCTCGAGATCGAATTTTTTAACAATCACAATATTTTTTGTATGTGTACTTCATATATGAGAAAGTAACAATTACAAAATCGATAGTTAACATTCTGAACCAATACAATTTCAGTTAATAATGCAAGACATCTGCTTTATTTATCTTCACGATATTCAACAATTATTCAGTTACTCGATGAAAAGCAAGAACTCGCAAAACATAAATACCTAATTCCCCCAACACTGTATGACAAAATTTTCCCATAGATAATTCTAAGTTCTTCATTAACAAAAATTAATAGCCGTTCAATACTGTGAAACAATCACATTTTGGCGCCACACCGCCAAACCTTCCGATAAAGGTCGACAAACCTATCTGTAGTGAGAGCATTGAATGAGTGTGTGGATCGATGAAACCGAGGGAGATGAAGGCTCAGAGGCGGGTGAGGGGAGAAAAATCGTACGATGTGAGTAGGCAGCTGAAATTCGACATTGGGGGGGGGGGGGCTCCCTGAACACTCACGTGATATCCCACGTGGAAATGGAAAAATCCCGGCGACGGAAAATCAAGCGGTTAGTAGTCTGGTTTGAATAATTTATCCTTCCTTCACAGAATAAAGCGATTGTTAGATTTTATTATTATTATTATTATTATTATTATTGTATCTAAAGATTTCCACTTCAATGTTGCAAATTTCTGGAGTGAAAGCTGAATTTTCTTGAATTCAGTTACTCTTTAGATAATTTTCCAAAATTTTCTGAGCAGTTAGTTGCTATGAATATTTTATTCTGTTATTGCTATAATGTAAAACGAAATTCTAAAGAATTCATTAATAATTTTTTTTTATTCGCTGCCAAGATATATGTAATATTTAATATAACATCCAAACTTACTAAAAAATGTGGCCTGAAATGTCACTGTTAAGTGGGGTGTTTTTTTATGTCTCTTAATTTATCCAATAACTGAAAATTCTCTTGTAAAAAAGGACTATTATAGTATGCAGCCCATCATGGCTTAAAATTATTTTTTTGATTCACACGTGACCAAATGATTCCAATTTAATCGCATTAGAATGAAAACATTAGGTCATGAGATTTCTTTTAACTGCACGGGAAAGATGATCATCTAACTAGGTTCCGCAACAAGTAATTTACCTATTGTACACAATTAGAAAAAAGTACCATATTTCTGTCTTTTAATTTATAAGTTTTCCCTAATTGAATAGCAAAAAATTAAGTGATTATTCTCGAATCACAGTTTTTCATTTATTTGAAGTTCAGATAAGTTTAATTTTAATACTGGGATACAAATTCTCGCTTTAAAAAATTGTTTTCTATAAATTAATAATCATTTCAGTATTTGGTATTCTCAGTATTACATTTATGTATAATTTGTCCAAAATTATAATAACAATATTGTAAGCAGATTAAAAAATTGGAATTTTAATTTTAAACGAAAAGTTGATAATGCATCGAGCAGTTTAAAAAAAAATGTTCAAATCGTAGAATTGTTCAATAAACAAAACTCTCATTTCGTCCAGGTTTTGAAACTGTGGCAATGACTTCGCAACATTAATGACCTTTAAAAAATGTAATCAATTCGTTACTTTAAAAAAATCAGTAAAAAAAATGATTTATAATAAATTAGCTTTATTTTACTGAAACAACGAAAACTTATTTTTAGTATTTAATCTCTCTTCACAAGTGAATTCGTATCCATCAATAATTTGCCCAGCATTAGTCGTAAAGAGGTTATATAAAATCCAGGTTAAATTTTATTCAAGGATCTTTTTACCTTAAATTCTATTCTTTTTTAGCTAAGGCGGTAATGGAAACATTTCGTCTAGTAATACTCTAGTTAGCTATAAGCAAGTCGAAATAGAATTTTTAAATGAAAATCAAAAAGTAATTTAAATCCATGCCAAGGTCATATAAGGTAAATCTACAGAATAAAAACCAGGAAGTCGATCTACTTACTATTAGAGTAAAATATTCTTTTTATCAATTTTATTCCTAGCTTCAAGCATATACCGATTCAATATAAAGACAAAAAATCGTACGGAATTAGATCACCTAATTTTCCTCGAACTAGAAGAACAAGAGATTAAAAAAAAAAAAAGAATCGAAATATAATCAAGCCAAAATTTGCTCTACAAAAACTGCTCATCGTTATGTTTTGTCATCAGAAGAGGGAAAGAAAATTGCTCCAGGAACTGGGTTGTAGTCCGCCTAGCGACGTGTTTCAGGAACGCGCAATATTAACCTTGAAATCTCTATGAAGGTCAAACCAGATTGATGAATGAGAGTTTAGGGCTTAAAAGAAAACAAAAAGAAGAAAAGATTTTTCTTTCACCTGACATGAATATCTTCCAGAAATAAAAGAAGCAACTACTGAGTACCGCGTGGTCTCGTAAATTGGAAATGAGATTTTACAAGGATATCCAAGATGGAATTTTCGGAAAAATTCAAATAAAACTTTTATATAGAATCATTTTAATACAATGCCTCGAATTCTCGTAAAAATGAGAAACATTCATCGAATTTCAAACAATGAGAATTTCTGGAGGACCTCTGTTCCAAAATAAAAGGAATATTTCAAGACATTATTGGTTATCAAAGAAAATAAATGATTACTAACCAACATATTTTATTTTAATTAGGTATAACAATCAAGGAAAATCAACATTAGATTTAAAAAAAAAACTAAAATCAAAACAAAACGGCTTTATTAACAAATTCAAACAGTAAAAGAATTAAAAAAAAAAAAACAGAAAGTAATAATTGAATGATCTTGAAAAGAACATAATTTTACAATTAAGGCTACATAAAACTGGATGCAGAATTGATTAAAAAACTTTGTAGTATTCTTTTTTTTTTTTTGTACCACAATAAGGAAAAAAAATACCATAGCAATTTTATCCGCAAATGTATGAAGCATATTTAGATTATATCCTATCACAATTGCCAGGTCATGAAAATAAGTTTTATATAACCATAAGAGGTGGTTATGCGCAAATGCAAGCATTCAATTATAATAGCCTTTCATTTTCTCATGATTTTTTTTTTCGATCTTTTAATTCACGATAATTATTTTCTCATTATTATCCTTCTCAAATTTTACCTGTAAATTATCAATAAGAAAGCAAAAACACTTTTAAATGTCTTAAATCATTCGTTATTTAATTTTTTTCATTCACAAAATCCCTTTCCTATTCCATTAATAACAATCTGATTATACATTAAAAATATTCGAAACGGCAGAAGTTATTTTCCAAAAATTACATTAGATTTTTTTTCACAATTTTTTCAACAGGATTTAACGAATTACTTCGCAATATCTTTGATCAGAATTGTCAGATTTTTGCAATCTTTCACTTGTAGCTAATATAATATAAACATGGCTTTTCGTGACACAGCTGCCAGCTGTTATAATAAAACAATTCAAAATAAAGCAAATCTATAGCCATCTGATAAATGCAGATGTTTTTTTAAAAATGAAGATCATATGCCGTACGATTTTTAATGAAACTTGATTGAAACATCCGTCATAATATTAATTCTAATTTAATTTTTGTGATATAGATAAGTATCTTGACATAATATTTGCAATGTCTTTTAAGGAGTTACCCCGAATTAAAAAAAATATTTGGAAGAAAATTGTAGCTGTAAAAAAAAAAAAATTAACATTCGAAAGAAATGTATTTTTATTAACTTGACAAATAATAAACTAACAAAGAAGGAAATATTTGAACTTTTCTTCATCAACTGGAAGCTTCGTATGATATGCATAACAACGCGCTGCGTATCAACGCTGCATCTAGTTCATTAAATTGGTTTTTATAGCCATGCGAATAATTGTACATATATCAAGTATCTTTTCTGGTACAAGGCGTTAAGATCTTTACTTATTTTCTACAGTTTCAAATGTAATGCATATTTCACGTATATTACGGAACTTATTTTTGTCTACTTTTATAATTTTAATCAAACTCAAACTTTCTACTTAGATAAACATATAAAAAAATTTGCAGAGCCATCGGAAATGATTACTACTAGTCTCATAAAATTGCAAACTAAGATTAATAAAATATTGCAGATCCTTGTAAATTTAAAGCAATCTTGAAAAATCTGCATATTCTTCAGATTAATTCTGGTGCAGTAGTCAGCACGCAAAAACCGTGACATATACTGAAGTTTCCGATAGCAGATACTCAAAAATCTGAAAAAGAAATACTAGCGGAGTTAAGAATTAGATCTTTAAATTAAATTCCAAACAAATCAGTTATCAATAGTTAAATATTTTATCATAACTTAAAAATTTATCATCACATCTTAAAATCCCCTTTGACAACCTATTAACAAATCATATTGCATTTTCATTCAGTTACACTACAGATAATGTGAAATGTCAGCTAAATCAAGTAAAATATTATTGAATAATTATTTAAAATCGACAAATATACCTTTTTCCGAAAATAACATACGTGTAGTACCTATTTAACTTTTTAGCGCTACCAGAAAATGACTGAAAATTCTATTCATTTTATTAGATATCTTGAAAAGTGCATTTCGCCATTACCGATTGTTTGTTCAAGAAGATTAAGTTAATACCTAAGAAAATCTCAGACTTCTTGTCTAGTTTGTGGACCCGGAAAACATACTCGACTTTTGCCCTTTGGGAAGGAGACACCCATAACATTGGCTTTTATCGATATTGTTAGAATGCCAATTTTGGGCAAACACCATACGTGATTGGTTGTTTTGAATTTCAATAGTATTCGAGATGACAGTGCCTAAATCAATTCGATAGCATTGTTTTTTTAAACTGTCTGGAACTATTTAAAAATAGATAGACAGAAATTTGATTCCACAGAATATTGGTCAATTACAGGAAAGCATCATTATGTAAACCGGAAAAGCTGGAAGCAATTCTTGCCCACAGCACGCGCCATTAGTGCTAGAGGTTAATGAACCTAGTAATTCAGGCATAAGAAACCATTCCGAACATAAATATAAATTCGTAAGAACAAATTTAAAAAAAAAACGAATAGGTTAATGAATTCCAGAACAGAATATTGCAATTCTGTTACTATTGCATAATAACATTTAAGAATTTATAAAACCATTCGCCTTATTTTCACTATGCAAGTCGTTGCAGGAATTTGCAGATATTATTCTTTTAGTGGAAGACGAATTCTAAAAATAAATCTAAGGGCTAAAAAAAAAGAAGCAATTGACAAAGTTGCATAAAAAACGTTTTAAAGTTTCAAATAGGATAAATGTTACCAATTAAGATTTGATGAATTTTAATAATACACTACGACTAGACAATTATATTAAAGTGAAAATTTAAAAAATATTTCTAAAAATGCATAGAATATGATATTCAGTTTACCTACTAATTTCGACCACGTTTATGATCTTATAAATCTTACTTAATTCGAGAGTATTTTAAATATTGAAGTGTTTTCTAAATGTATCAGGAAAAAGATCTTTTTGTGCGAAATCACGAAAAATCTTTTCAAAAGTCCTGTTATATGATACAAATTTAAACCAGAATCAAAAATACCAAACAATAGTTGAATAGAAAATATGCATGAACGTGTGATTTAAATATTGAATAAAACATTGTCAAAGAAAAATGAATGCCTCCTTTATGTATTTATCCATTTTTTAAAGAATCTCTCCCATCGTGTTTTTAGCAAAACACACTAATGGTATGCGATTCTTTTCAAATGACATTGCGAATCATATGACTCATTTGAAGACATTCTAGAATTCATTTTGCTTCAGTCTGATAATTTTACCAATTCACAAATAATGCCTAGTATCGTTTGTGGATTGATACAAACCTCATTTTTCTGTGAACATTGTAAAAACGTCTCTTAAGAAACAGATTAGATTCTAGAAGGATGTTTGTGGTTAAATGATTCGCATCATTAAGTCCAAACATATTTATACACATATTCGCATAAGTTTCAGCAATAAACAGTTTAGTTTCACAGTAAACTTGGCATCTAATTAAATTTGGAGGAATTACTTTTGTAGTAAAACTGTTGCCTTTATTTATGTAAGGTAGCTATAAATGAACAGCGTCATATAACTTTTTATTAAAAAAGTTTCGTCTAATTTATCTTTTATTAGAATCTTTTAAAATTTACTTTTAACTAAGCAAGCAAGAAAACAAACTTGATATCATGAGCTCAAAAAATTAGCCACAATGCGCGCCTATTTAAAATTGCAGTAACTAAAATAAAAAAAGAGTATTGTAATGAAATATATTTAAAAAGTATTCCTGAAAATTTATTAAAGCTAAAGAAAAAAAATTGAACAAATAATAAAAGTGGCATCGCTAAAAAGTCAATTTTTGAATTTTAAACTGTGATTTGTTTTATGCAATTATGTGTTCCACTACTGAAAAAAATGATTATCATTTCGAAGAATTTTTAAATTAAAATTTAATTAAAACTTTGAAAATCCTTTCTTAGTGAATGCTTATCCAAGAAATAAATGCCAAAATTTTGCTGCTCTACGTCCAATGATCGAGGCAAACTTTTTGAAGGAGGTTTTGCATGACGGAAATGACGGTGTCAAATACATAATCATTATCATGTTAAAATAACTGAAGTGCAACATTGTGAATATGATGAAAAATCATTTATTGATACGAAACTGTGAATAAAATGAATGAAGACTTACTAATATTAAGATACTTTCTCAACGTGGTTAAAAGATCAGATCAAATAAAGAACAGAAATGCCTGTTGGAATGTATCCAATTCTGCCACTGAGACGATTAAATGCAAGAAAGAATACAAAATATAAAAAGAAATAAGAATACTATGTTTCCATTTCGAAATGGAAGATAAAATTATCTTTTGAACAATGCAACAACGCAGAATTGTCCATTTTTACAACCCTTTATTATCGAATCAACTACAAATGTATCTTTTTTAAAAAACATCTGTTGGGAACAACTTCTTTCAGTATGTGGTCAGGTAATAAAGACGAGTTTTAGTATTAAATAATCTAATTGGCCATGAAAAAAAACGCATTTATGTTCAAACAAGGATACGTTACAATCAATTGCGTAATTAGTAATACAATGATGCAACACTTCTTTTAAATAAATAATGCTTCTCTATGCAAGTTCGTGAGAAAAAGGATATTGGTAAATCATATATTAATTCTAACTACACAGTAAAAAAAATAAGTAGAATGATAATGATATTTTAAACAATTCAAGGTCTTCAATATGAAATAAAATTTAATTAAAAACATACGCTTTGAAGACTAATTTTCGTTAAAGTGAATAAAACAATAGTTGGGATATGACGCGTAAAGTAATAACCATCAAAAATGAAATTTATCCCTGAAGTTTTTCTTCTCTGCGTCTTCCATTTTGTAAATTCTTATATGCATCAGTGATCTCATTAAATCTGTTCGTATTAAGTTGTTCTTCCTCAAACGTTTTTAAATGATCGTTTTGATTGCTCTTAGTAAAATCGGAAAAAAGGCGGGAACGAAATATCATCGAGAAGCAAAACTTCCATGGTAATTGAAACGGATCATGCTTGCAATTTTGCTTTTAAAATATTTTCTCAAAGTTTGATCAATTAAAAAAGCTTTATCCTATATAATTTAGTATTATTCGATCAAAAATAGTAGATAAATTTATAAGGAATGAAATAATCACTTTATTTCTGTATTTAATGATTAAATCATTATTTTGTTTTCTTTAATTATTCGTCTGTTTATGTTGTTTCTATTTAAACTAAAGGTGCATAAAACATTCAAGATATTTATATATTTGACTAAATTTTTTATCTTTAATTATAAAGTTACGTATAAGCGATAATAAGACAATACAATTGAGTGACAAGATATAAATCCCGAGTACTATGTTTATTTCTATACTAATTCACAAAAGCAACTTCCAGATTTCAAAAAAATATATTACAAATTATTTTTTACGAAATTAAAATCGTCTGTTTTCTTAGAAAATAAAAAATTAAAAAAAAAGTAACAAAATTCAAACAAACAAGACTGGAATAATAAATAAAGATTAATAATAAATAAATAAAGAATTTTCTAGTCCTATTCTATTTATAATTTTGAAATTCGTTGATGCAGTTTAGCAACTAGAACAACAACAACAACAAATTTTGAGCGTTTTGTTCGAATAATTCATTTAAAAATTTATGTAAAAATAATTTAGAAAAATATAAAATAATGTAGTTAGAAATATTTTTTTTAATAATTTATAAATTTGCTCTTATTTAAAGCGAATGTTTCATATGAATTGCAATTTAATAATAATTCATTGAACGAATATTTTAAACTGCTTTTTCTATGAATTCATGAGCTTTACAGTAATGTATTTCGTGGACATAAAATTTACTTTTTTTCTATTTATCTGATTTTGATAATTTTATATTTACAATTTTATTAATTACTTCCAATGAGAATGCAAATGTGTATTTTATTGAGGAGTTTAAATTTTAATGATTTAAAAAGAAACAAATTGGCTTCAATGAAAAGTCTAACATTTATCTAGTATATTGCCTGTCTATATCTTAGAAATTATGGAGGTTTAAAATCAAGTCTATCTGAAAGGAAAAAATACAGGTAACTAAGCATTTCATATAAAAATTTTATATAAATTTTTTCAAAAAAAAATCAGTAATAAAATTTAAATTTTAATTAAATATTTTTTTTCCTCGCATTCTAGAAAAATTGCAGAGTTACTCAAGAAAAATCAAGGGTATAACAAATTTAAAGTTCCATTTCACCCTTTTCCCTTGTGTGACCTTGTGGTTTCGATCGTTTTAAGATTCATGTCTCGAACGACAGCGACGCAATACCTTCATGGGTTTCATAATAAAGGGAAAAAAAGTTTTGTATTATGTCTACTGCTAAAATTAGATGTTAATTTTTTTTCTGTTATTCACTTCTTGTATTCGATGTTTTTCTTGCAAGTAATCACTTTTTAATAAAAACAAAACTGGATTTGTGTAACACGAGTTTCGAATCTTTAGCTAATATTTTATCGCAATATTCAAAATTTGCTGCTACAAAGAAATTAGAAGTAACATGGCCTTCCAGAAAACACCAAAAACATCGGCTGCTTTACAGCTAAATGATTTGCTGATCTGATCAAGAATGAATACAAAAAGAAAATCTAAGAAATTTTTAAAAAATACAAACTCAAGATACAAAGAAGTTAAACAATACAAATTAAGTAAATACAAAGAAATTAAGCAAAACATTTGGACTGAAACTCTTATTATGAATGGGGAACTCATGTTATGATAATTTCTCAAAACTTTTAGATTTAGCAACAGCTTATTTTTCACACTAAGCATATTCCATAGAGCTACTAATATTGCGCTAATAATTAAAAATAATATTAATTAATAAGATTTTAAGTTATAACATTTTAATTTAATTTCTTACTTTTCAGGCTTCTTTATTCATTTTTTAACCGAGTTTTATAACTGAATTCGAATTTTCTAACAAATTTATTGTTTTTACAAGAGCATTCTAACAATTTATTAATTAAGTTTTTGCATCCAATTTTGATATTTAATCTTTTTACCTAACTGGATCCAAACTAAGATATTTCAAAACAATAAAGAAAAATCATTCATTTTTTGGCACTTCAAAATTCATTTTCTTTTCTAATTTATTATTAAAAAATATTAAAGCGCGTCTTTATATTTTAAACAAGCATTTCAATTCAGAATAATTTCGAAGCAATAGTTTCAATCTGGAATAATTTATGAAAACGATGCAAATCATAAATCTAAGTAATTATTCCACATTTAGTATTAGAAATCAATCTCTTACAGAAGCCGGCGCAAGTTATTGGCAATCGAATTCAAAGCTTTCAGAATAAAACCACGTTCTAAAAATATCGTTTCGAAAAACAGAAATCGAGTTCTACTCACGATTAAAATGAAGGTTCCTAAGAATTCACCCAAAAATTCTCTGACTACTTGATTTCGAATTCGAAGCTTTTTCAAAAAGCCATAAGGAATTGCATCACCCATGTCTGTTGTTCTTCACGCAGACGAACCTTTTTCTGTTGTGAGGAAGATGGAACAATCGTCTGCGTCCTCTCCAAAAATGATGCGGGATGAGAGTGTTCGAAATTTACGCGGTGTTTGTTGAATATTCCAGTTTACACGCTCACAATTCGGGGATGCTGTGGAGCAAAAAATGCCATATTTGGCCAGTACTCGCCAAATTTGGCGTGTTTTGGTGAAAATGTTTGTTTCGCCTGATGCAATTCTTTGAAATTCCTGCTGCGGGTATTCAACCCTTTTTATTGTTTTTATACGGAGAAATGCAACAACAAAAACTGTTTTTACGCAAGCACAAGTTAAAAGAATATTTAATATTTTAGCAGTTATAAACTCATGTAAAAGTTGTTATTTGTCAAATAATGTTTTTTGTATTATTTCATATCTGTTGCATCCATTTGAAAAGGAGTGCATTGTAATTTTAAATAGCAGGGAATATTGTAAATTGCGATACAAATGTTAAGTGATGCAATAAGGCTTCATTGTTTGTAAATTTAAATATTATTTTACTAAATAACTTAAATAGAAGGGTTTTCAACCTCCTAATTTTTTTCGATTCGATTTTCCATATGAATCATTCTTACATTTTGCCTTATGATGAGCTTATTCAATGACAATTATTATATTTATATCATAATTGTTTAATTATTATATTTATATAATATACATATGCTTATGATAATTTAGATACGCATTTTTTGAAGAGGTCGACACAGTGAACTAATTAAGGAATTTTATTGAATTCGGTTATTTTTTAAGACTAAATTTTGAATTTTTAAATAATTAATATTAAAAACCTATTGCATGATTTATAGAGTTTAACTTATTTTTTAAGTTAATATGCTATTTTTATTTTAATAAAACATGGATTAGCTTACTTTCGTTTGAATAACAAATTTTCTCGAGCTTTTTCACGTTTTTTCTGCGTACTTAATTCCCTTTCTCTGTTATTATGTATCTCCTAATCCTATTATGCATCTCCTCCATCTATTATGCACAAAGCCCAAAAGCATTCCCTTTTCTGTAAAGAGCATTACAATTTCGGTTTTTAAAAAATTGTATTATCATTCTGTTTTTGGAAATCATGACAGCTATTTTGGAATATACATTGTAATTTTGAACCGTTGTTAGATATCGCAGAAAATACTTGGAACGACGACAGGCATCAAATTGCTTCCAAACGACGTGAAATTTAATGAATCAAGCTTTCATGTACGGAAAATCTTAGGTGGAATAGTGAGTGTTTTGATCTTAGAACCCTTTTAATACGACGGCTTATACTCCTCAACTCGTCCTCTGTGGTATTTAATAAACAAGACTCACTTTAGGGCTTAAAATAACAATTCTTACGTCTGTTTAATATCGGAAAAGTAATTTATTTTACGATTATTGCTTTTTTTTTTTCGAGAGGAGGGCTTCTGGCTGATGACATCACCTCGGTTTTAGTGTCAGAGGATTGCAAGTTCAATACCCAATTCCATTGCAAATCTGAGTGAACAATGTGGAATTTGTCATCATTCGCACCTCCTCCCCTTTATGCGGGGGAAATTCAGATAGCAATGTGCAAGCTTAACCCTTTGCCTACGACTTTAATTGCAGGTGTGACATATATTTCCTGTTAATAGTCAAAGGGCTTGGAACCTGATAATAGTTGATAATTATGAGATCTGTTCGCGAGAACTTTATTTCAGATTAAAGATGAGACGCCAGTCGAATAAAATGAAATTATGCAAATGATGTGGTTAATTAATGATCAGGTAAAGTGAATTAAAAATTTTATTAAAAAATTTCGCTTTTTTTTTAATTTGAAACCAGCAAAGCGGAAGATTTTAATGGTTAAAAATTCGAATTCGAGATTTAGTCGAACCTCCACATTTCAGATCTTTTTGAGTCTGAAAAACACATTTTTAAAATTATCTCTGTGAAAAGATTACTCAGAAACTCTTGAACTAAATGGTTGTAATTTAGTACGCTGTATTTACATAAAATTTCAGATTTCCATCAAATTTTGAACAAAATGTATTCATAAGAAGTTAGTTTGTATGTTTGTTCAAGCGAACACAACAACAACAAAAAGAAACGAGCTAAATAGATGAAATTTGGCATTCAGTTTTGTCACCTTAGTTTTTCTCGATATCAAATTTTGAACTGAATCCGTATCCTGATCAGACCGTCTGCATGCTTGTACATTCAAGATAATTCAAAAATGCAAGGAGTTAGATAAATGGAGTTTCATCTGTGATCTTTTACCTAAAATTGCCATTTTGTGTCGAATTTTGAATTTATTATACAGGGCGTCCATTCTTATTTGGCTCAATAGTTAAATTCTAAGCCATTAGAAACAGACATATAGTTTCAGATGGGCAAATGTTTTAAATGATGGAAGAAAATTGTATTTTACGTTGTTTGAGCCAATAAATATATTTCTCAAATAGTTACGAAATCTCACTTTTCCATTGAATTCTTCAATACGTGATCCTACTATTTGGAAGACTTATTTCGACCACCAGGATGCCTTATACTTTAATAACAGATATTTATTTATGTAGCAGTTGCATTACACTTATCTTCTCTTTTGGATACTAGATGGCGATACCTGATTAAGCCATCCCATATGTCATCCCATAATGCATTGCGATTGTAATGAGAAGGAGATGTAACGCTGAACTGTGAAGCGCGCGCGTAAATGTCTTGTCTTTGTGTTTGTAATTGTTTAGTGTGTAAATGTGATTATTAAAGAAATGTTTCCTACAACATTCGTCCTGTTACTTCCTGCACAGATCATAATAATCCACATACCACCACATTTATTTATTTGAGAAAAGGAACACTACGGATAAAAGTTCATTTACAAATTACAGAAACAAATGAATAACACACACACAAACACACAGAGAGAGATATATATATATATAAAGCAGTAATTAAAAATATTTAAAAACTAATTAGAAAATTAAAATACTTTTTAATCATAAAAACCTTTAAATCATCATAAAAATTTCCAGTCGTCATAAAAACCTTCAAATCATGATAAGATATAACAGCTCAAATTGCTAATTTAGGCAAGTGACAAGTGTGGAAGGGGGAAGAGTCATTTTATGAAGCTGCCGCTTCTCCAGTTTTTTCAAAGTTTTCAATTTATTTGGTTATGCTATCTAAACCCATAGAGGACCTAATTCGTTAACATTTAAAAAAAAAAAAGCCAGGTTATTTGAAAGCATTTTCACTATCTGATGTAATTTTTCCCTGCCAGACAAACTTTATCCTTCTCTGAATACTGTGAATTTTTTCTGCAAAAGCATATGCTTTCCAAAATAATCTCAATCCTAATTTGCGATTTAGGCGCACTTTTTCGTAATAAATTAAATTCAGACTTGATTACAAAATCACAATTACAGTAACAAAATCACATACCAAATTTAACATATGTCAGTCACTGCATTTTTGAATTATCACGTTTACATGTTTCTGAAAGTACAGACCGACAGACAATCATCTCTTCTCTGGATTTGCCTCAAAGTTTGACAAGTGTCTATACTGTAGACCTTAAATCTGTGTATTGAATTTTGTCTACCTAGCTCTTTTCGTTTTGCAATTATCGTATCTTATATATTTATTTAACTTATATTACTATCTATTTAAATTATATTAATTATCTATCAGACAAACTTATATTCGTACAGCTGGACAGATAGACTTCATCTGAATAGATTTTGCTCAAAAGTTGATATAAATCTAAAAATTTTGTATAAAAGCCACATGTCAGATTTCATCCGCCTTACACAAAGTGTTTTGAGTTGTCTTTGTCACAAACAAACGGACGGGCATTTTCCAAACGTGTGTTTTTCGAACCTAGGGAGGACATAACGTTTTTTGACGATAAAAATGCTTTCTCTATAATTCATAAACGAAAAAAGTAAAAATTAGGGATAATAAATTTTATTTCGCATTTTACAACAGTTTGATTTTTCAAATATAAAAATTTCTGAAAGAAGGTGCTTCCAAAATTTCTACAATCCCAATCTTAATCTGAAAAATTATGTCTGGGGTCGCCATAAAGAAGTTCTAACTTAAGAAGTCTTAACAAAGTCACTTATTGTTCTATCCAATTAGAATAAATTGCAGGAAGTTTGAATGAATATAATTTCTTAAAGAACATCATTAAATACATTCTCAATGGCAAACACCACATAGGGTCGACTATTCTCGTTACAATTTCGACAAAACCTTGAATGCCACGAATGCCCAGATTATTATTTTCAGAATCTCGCACGTGAGAGTTTTGTACTATGTAGTTTGGAGATATCTTCTTTTCGATATATTGAAACCAAAATTTGACACATAATTATAATTTTAGGAAAAGATCGCGTAATAATTGTCATTTTTAAAAATCATTGTCTTTGAATTATCGCTTTTATATATATGTGCGAATGTATAGATCGATAGATGGTCATTTTCTTGAACAATTTAGTTCAAAATTTTATTAAAATCTACATCTACACTTTACATGCCAAATTTTATCAATTTAGTTCTTTTACGTTTTGTAGATTTTGTGTTCTCTTTTATTCGGACATCCGAACAGACAGACTTCCTGCAAAAAGATTTCATTCAAAACTTGACAGAAATCTACAAATTTGATGAAGAATTCACACACCGAATTTCACCCGTTTTGCTCAAAGCAGATTTGACCTTTAAAAGCCCTAAATTTCGAATTTGATACCGGACTTTTAAATCGAATTGTACACTTTCAATTGGTTTGTTTTATTATTTGGCTGTATGTATGTTACCATTGCATAATGTTCTTTTGAACAAAAGTTAAAAAAATGAACATCAGCTCAAAATTGTTCAAATAAAATAACATTTGATTTTCATGCCGTCTTGAACGAGGAACATATTTTTTTAAAAAAAGTTTAACGGAATAAATCTTTAGCGCATTTTCTTTTTCCAAAAAATAAAAATATTTGTGAAGTAGGTGAGTATCCTATTTTTACTATAATATGATTATTTTTATCAAAGGCCGGTTTTGCTTATAGAAATTTTTGCTATTTTTGTGAGTATCAATTTTGATACTTCAAGCTTACTAAAATATGTATTATGATTTTTTTAAAATTATTTCTCTCTTTATCTGGTTATTGCAATAAACACATTAATATTTTTTAAAATTTAATCTGGAAAATCAGGCTTTTAAGTGCTAAAATATCATATTCACGGACATGCATACATAAATACAGATAGACATAATTCCAAAACGTGTTTTTTGGACTTAAGAAGACGTGGAAAAAATTTCCTAAAATGTGGAGATTTGTCTGAATTTCGTTTTAGATTTTTTTTCACCATTACATTATTTACTATTTGTAACCGTAACTGTTCTCCTTGGCCCTCTAGCGGCAGCTGCAATAAGCAGTTAGTTCAAGTCTTGGAAGCAAGCGGTGAACATGATGTTACCCCGAGTATAATTGTAATTGATATTTGTAACTAAATGATATTGTCTCAAATAGTTTTGTACCTTTGTACATCATGTCCTTTTATTTCGTTAAATGTATTTTACCTTAATTGGCATGATTTATTGACTTTAATCGTCTTCCCTGACAGAATTTAAATTTTGGTGCCCTTGCTGTCACATATTTAAATACTTCGTATACGATAGAGTAGCAACAATCCACACTGCAGATTTGCTGTGTAATTGCTGATTCATGATAAGAATATTGAGTTGATTGAAGATTTGTCCTGATTAACTGTTACTTTGACTTCGTTTCATTGGATTAAGTCCCAGTGTGAAGGGACATGGTAGCTAGTTTGGAATGCCCGTTGTTTTTGCAGAAGGCTCTTGAACCATTCTGCCATCTAATCCAATGATGCTGCTAATCCAATGATGCAATATTTGGGGAGAAAAATAACATAAATTTTCCTTCTTTTTCTAAATATTTGATTTTTTTAAAATTTTTTATTGAAATTGTGCTATTGAATTATAAAATGCTTAAACTACAAAAATTCAAAGAGATTTTTTTTTTTTGAAACCTGCATTAATTGCAAAGCTTTGCTCTTTTTGGCATAAAGCAGTTTTTTTTTTTCAAATGCAAAAGTTTAAATATTAAACTGATAGAGAATAGAAGAAATTTAAGAATAAATTAAAGATATATGACTAAATATATTTTAAACCAGCTGTCTTTGGCTATCCACTGATTTACTGGGAATATTAACTGCATTTCATTTTAATCGCTCTCCTATGTATAATTTGAAGTTCAAAATTTCTTCCATAAAATATTTTTAAGAATCCAATAGTGACAGACACTAAAGCCGTGTTATTTAAAAGCCTTGCAGCTGTTCTATTTATTGTGCACATGACATTTTCTACTCGAGATAAACTTCGTGGCATCACCGTATCTTTAAAACCTTAAATATAGGGATAATCTAATTGCTGTATTTTGTGTTTATGTAATTCTACTTTTGATTTCTCAAGTACACTTTTCCGATAATTAGCAAAATCTTTTCTTCCTAAGATTTCAAAAATGAAAGAAATTCATGCGATTAAATACCTGATGAAACAATGAAAAACATGGTGGATTTTACTGCAACACTGAAATATATTCTTAATAATATTCCAAAAGAATATTTTAAAGCCACTATCAAAATTCAAAGAAAATTTATATGAAAATTAAATTCATACCATTAAAATTACAACTTTTAAAATTTAAAATAGTGCAAAAATCATTTTTGTGCAATTATATTTTCGAGATTATCGCGGAAAAACGCCGAAATCTGTCTTAATTCTTAATTAATTAATATTCTTATCAAAATTTCAAATAAAATCATTACGAGATACGCATTCCTACTTTCAAAGTACATTTATGCCAAATTTAGTATCTCTAAGTTAAACAGTATATGTTAAAGAGCGCCAAAAATCACACAATTTCTCCTTTATTTTTAGTAGACATAATTTATATTGATATCACGGTCGCTATTTCGCGCCAAAACATAAACGCATTATCGGGAAGTAAATTCAGCCATTCGGAACACTGCCGACAGACCAATTTCGATCCAGCTGGCGTGCACCACGCAAACGATAATCATCACAACGGATTTGTAATCTGTTTCACTTCAGTTCAGTGCCTTAAATTACTTCTAACAGATCGTTTGAAAAGTATTGTTTGTCTCGGCAAATGCAGTAACTTTTCAATGAGAGATTTCGACAGTTAACTACCGGATTACGCAAACATTTTTGCAGCGGATTTTATTTTACTGTAGATTTTTTGAAGAAAAAAATAGTTAACTTCCAAAATTTGCTATTAGCACCGGGTTTTGAGGGCATTTCCTACAGAATCCTTTTCATTTGTTTATTTAAGAGTTTAAGCAGTTTTTTGAAAACCAAATATCATGATAAATGAAAAAAAAACATTTAAATACAGACCACCTAAGGCGTTTTAGTGTCTCGCGTGTAAAAAAAAAAGCTAACTTAAGTTCCAAATTAATTTCAATTAAATTAATAAGAAAGATTATAAGGATTTTTTCAACTCAATATAAACAGTTAATACAAAAGTTGCCAGAACTATTGTTTTATGAATTGATCAAGGATCAAAAAGATCGCAATGATCTAGATGCAAATTCTGCGAAAATGATACAAAATCTTAGGAATAAGGCTCTAAAACTTAAACTATACTCAAATGATATTTAAATCGAATTAAATCGAACGAAAGCTCGGAATTAAGTATTTGACTATGTTCATGATAAATGTTTTGAAAACCGCTTTAAAGAATTTATAGTTTTGAATTTTTGCATAAAAAAGATTGAAAAAACATATATGAAACCAATATATATCAGTTAAATGACGGAGGGGTTTGAAATATTGTTTAAAAGGGACTTTTTTGAGAGGTTTAAAGCAATTTTTTTTTTTTTTTTTAGTTTTAACGTTTAACAAATGATTTGTTTAAATATTTTGTTGATAACTTAAGAAAAATATTTTACCTAATTCCTGAATTAAAAAAATTATTGTATTTCTTTTAACTCTTTAAATATTGGGGTTTGACTGATGAATAAGACGAAATTAAAAAAAAAAAAAATTCCCATTGTGAAGCATTAATACGACTATAGAATATTTCTAAATGTACATGTTATTTATTCCCTTGTTTTAGGAACTGCAGAATATATTGAGAAATTATTATACCAAATTTAAACAAAAAATGTGCTTTAGATTATAATTTATGAAGTTTTCCCTAAGAAAATTTTTCCGAAGATTAGAATTTGAAAAAAGTGATTTTAACGTTGTAAAATAACATCAAAACGTATATAAATCCAATTATAAAAATAAGCCAAAAATAAATTTAAAAAAATTCAAGCTGTTTTAAATAGAAAATCTTCAAACATTAAGAATATTAAGCAAAAAAAAAAATCTCAAAAAGTCGACACTTTTATCTTAAATTACATTGAAAAATAATAACAAAAAACATTGCCTTTATCGTAATCTGAGAGGCCTCTAGGCAGTTACCTACTTTAAATTTTTATACATCCGACTCTGCAATAAAAGTGTAGTGATAAATCTGAGAAGACTCGGCCGGATTATCGAATAATCAAAATAAATCATTGCCTAGGGGCCACACGACTTTGAAGGGCCCGAACCTTCGAGGTTTTTCATTTCATTCATGAGGAGATGATCATACCAACTTAAAATTAATCGTTTAAAGTATCAGAACAATATTCGCAAACTTTTGATCATGTTTTCGAGTATGTTTGTTTTTTTAGTTGGTAGACATATTTACAAATCAACAGTGCTAACAAATTTTGTACCTGAGTAATTAAAATATTTAAAAAAAACAAAAAACATTGTAATGCTTGCTATCATTTTGAGTAAAATTACTTTTAAATTTAACATTATTTTATAGGCGTGGCGATCCATTATTTAAAAGTGCTGACGGGCCAGCCACGGTGGCCTGGTGGTAAGCTGTAGGCCTCGGAACCGGAAGGTTTCAGGTTCGTGATCCGATTCCACCGAAGAACCGTCGTGAAAGCGGGTTTGGTGCAAGTTAAATCCGTCCAGGCCGAACGTCCTGCCGCTGGTGTGGTGTGGAGAGGGATACCGTCCCCGTCATCTGACCGTAGTTCAAAATTACGAGGTCCGTACCAAAATAGCCTGAGTGTTACTTTAACGAGACGGTAATATCACTAAACTAAACTTGAAAACTGCTGATATAGAGATTAAATTAAAATCAACAACAAAGAAATCTTTTGAAATTTACAGAAGAAAAAAAAAGAGAAGGCGAAATTTGTATTGTTTAAATATCCTTACAGATTTTTATGTGACCCTGAATTTAAGCACTCATTATCTATATTATGCTGGCAATCTTATTTGAAAATCAATAGATAGGAGAAAATATAAGTATTCATACTATGAAATTTTTGAAATTAAGAATCGACAAAACAAAAAGCTTTGGTTGAAAAAATGCAATTTTTTAGTGTTGAGTTGCAAAATAGATGATAGGCACGATTAGGCCATTGTTGTCACTAACTATAAAAAAATGGTTTTTCTCTTTTTGCATGACAATGTGCACGTCTTCCCTCAAGGTCTCGACATCAACTATCTCTGTACAGACAGTTATTTAAAAACAACAGCATTTATTGCCAAAATTTTCCTGAACGGAGGCTCGTATTTTATATCGTAACAAAACCATGACTCTGAAAGAAATTTTAAATCATTTTTTTATTTGAAAAAAATATTTTTTTTCTCTGTTTAAGCATGCTAAAATTCCTATAAAAATTGCAAGCAGTTGTAAAACAGGGTGATCAAAAAGTCGTGAAGACAAATAAAAATCATTTAAAAAATAGTGTGGTGGTATGTTGATTATTATGATCTGTGCAGGAAGCAACAGGACGAATGTTGTTGGAAACATTTCTTTAATAACCACATTCACACACTAAACAATTACAAACACAAAGATAAGACATTCACGCACGCGCTTCACAGTTCAGCATCACATCTAATTCTCATTACAATCGCAATGCATTATGGGATTACATATGGAATGGCGTAATCAGGTATCGCCATCTAGTATCCAAAAGAGAAGATAAGTGTAATGCGACTGCTACAAATAGTAATAATATGGAAATGCGGTTTATATTAAAATCCTTTTAGAAAGAAGGGAGAGAAGAACTTATTTTATTTAGTTAATTAATTTTTTTAGCCAGTTCAGAAACCTTCGCACTGCTAACTAATTCATTTTTCATTTCTTCAATTTGTTTTTCAAAATTTATCGTTAAAAAAAATTATGTGTTTGCGTGTCATTTCTCTACAAAACAAAATGTTTGATCTAGAGCCATCAAACTTAGCACAAATATGCTTAGGGGAGTAGAAATGTGCACTTTGGAGCAATTTTTTTAAAAATAGTAATTAATGAAAAATAAAACGATTTTTTTTAGCTTTTCCATAATAACCTGCAAAAATACTGCAACTTAAAGATGTACATATTTAACATTATTTTGTAATTTCGAAAATTAACTTTTCGATAACATCAACTTTTTAGGTAATTTTTTTTTAATTTTTTAATTAATTTTCAAAAAAATATTTCATTGTTGAAGTGAAAATCAAATTATTTCTATTGTTGCTACTAATATCTCAGCCTGGCTTTCTTACTATTGCTGATAATCAAGATATGAAAAGTCAAATTATTTTTCCCTGTTGAGTAGTTTCAGAATAAGGCATGATTTTAATAAAATCTTTGACATTTAATAATACTTATAATTAAGGTTTAATTTCAGAATCAAGCAATGCCGAACATTTTTTCAAAGTGCACCCAGTTTTAAGCACTACTTTTCTTTCCTGTGACATAATTAGATGTATAAAGAAG
The DNA here is from genome assembly GCA_026543865.1 of Argiope aurantia. NCBI lineage: Eukaryota > Metazoa > Arthropoda > Arachnida > Araneae > Araneidae > Argiope > Argiope aurantia. The sequence continues at coordinate 116,293 of JAPMOR010031586.1, read as the reverse complement.
TAGACAGAAAATTAAGATTACTCGTACTACTTTAAACTTCTAAAATAGTTATGAATTATATGTTTGTTAAAATTTGAAGTTTAATAGTATTCTGTTGAAGAAGATATTAAAACCAATTTACACAAAATATTTAATTGAAATTTTTAGCAGACATTAATCTCCAAGATCCAAATGGTTGTCATATCAACTCATTTTAAGTCTAAATAATACTCAGTAAAATAATAAAAAAAATAGTATTTTTAAAGTACAGAGCATGTGTATTAACGCAATATTGGAAGCAATACACCCTGAAATGATATGCATGGTCCAAATTAATTTTAGATACCATTCTCATCTAACAGGAGAATAAGACAACGTGAAGTTAGATGTTAGATAAAGTGTGCAATTACATTTGCCAATTGGGGCCGCGGTGGCCTGGTGGTAAGGTCTCGGCTTCGGAACCGGAGGGTTTCAGGTTCGAGACCCGATTCCACCGAAGAACCGTCGTGTAAGGGGGTCTGTTGCGCGTTAAATCCGTCCTGACCAAACGTCCTCCCGCTGGTGTGGTGTGGAGAGGGGGGTGCCAGCTCAGGTGTCGTCCTCGTCATCTGACCGCGGTTCAAAATTACGAGGTCCGTCCCAAAATAGCCCTAGTGTTGCTTCAAACGGGACGTTAATATAATTAAACTAAACTAATTTGTCAATTACATCTCTAAAATTGACTTTGACAATAATATGTTTATAATTTGATTCTACGTAAATGGCGATACGCATGATAAGAGGCATCTTTACATCCTTATAAATACTACAGTTTTTATTTATTTATTTCGTACATAAAGAGAAAGTAATGCAATAATAATAATAAAATGAACTCGAGACTTTGATGGATCAGACTTCTCTGAGTCCGAAAAACACTTTTTTTTTAGCATTGCATCTGTCTGTGAACACAACAACTCAAAGACGCACTGAGCTAGAGCGATGAAATTTGGTATGAAGTTTTTAACACTAAAATTTCAAATTTCTATAAAAGTTTGGACGATGTCCGTCGAAGTGAAGGTTATCTGTTAGTTCATATAAATGGAATTTAGTATACATATGGATGAGATGTGGTATACAAATGCATCATCAGAATTGTGAATCCATATTAAATTGTGAATCCAATTTATGAAAGCATGGGAGGGGGGGGGGGGAATTACTGCTCTGTACTTTTGCGCATATGTGAACGCGATTACGCAAATGGAATAGATAAATGAATTTTAGTTTGGTTCACACATATTTGCAGTTTCATGCCAAAATTTTAGATATGTGCAAAGATTTTGAATACAGCTGGAGGAAAAGAAAATTGCCTGAAATGCATATTCAATTTTCCTCGTTATAGTACGCAGCACAATGCGCGTCATGCAGCGCATATAGTGATACATAGAAGTCAGAGTGGGCGAGTCACTTCAGCTTAAGGATAAATACGAAGATTTGCCCCATTTTTTCCTATACAACTCCAACGACGATATACGTTCAGGGAATGCAGAGTAGAAAAGAAGGAAAAGAAGATGTTAGATTGTCTAAGTGCGCAAATTGAAAATTGAGAGGGAAACACTGCTACTTGTTTATGAGCATAATTTTACAACACAATGAAACGAGAGGGGGTGGTCTACCCAGAACTTTCACTCATACTCTTTAATAAATTTGTCATGCCAGATAATGCTTTACTGGCGTGCAATAATTACGGATTATTAACTTTTGGCGTGCATTTAGCATTTTTACTGAATCTATCCCGCCATCCTTGGCGAGTTTTTTGGCGATTAATCACTGGCAAACTTTTGGCGTGAATTTAGCATTTTTACTGAATCTTTCCCGCCATCCTTGGCGAGTTTTTTGGCGATTAATCACTGGCATGCTGTTTATAGTATCCGAAAATCGAATTTGTGCTTTAGACACGTTTTTCTCAACCGACTGAAACACAAAACTGCATTTGTAGTCCCAAAATCCTACACTAATTTGATATACTTAAGTCACTGCGTTGTGAATTATCCCATTTACATGCTTGTGAAAGTACAGAGCGACAGACAGTCAAACCATAGTTGGATTTCGCTCAAAATTTGACAGGCATTTACACTACAGATGTTAAATCTCTGCACCAAATCTTTTCTATTTAGCTCTCTTGGTTTTATAATAATCGTGTTAGCTTATATTCGAACAGTTCGACAGCCGGATCCTCTGAACAGATTTTACTTAAAACTTAACAGAAATCAACAAATTTGATGTAAAAATCGTATACCAAATTTCAACTGTCTATATCAAAGCATTTTTTATTTTGTCACAGACAGACGGACGGACATTTCTAAAAGATTGTTTTTAGAATCGAGGGAAGTCTGAAACTTGATTTGCTAAAATCTCGAGTTCAAATTTTTTGATGATTACTATACTGCGTATACGGGGGAAAAATTCAGTATGTTTATACAAAAAGAAATGCTCCTTCCACTCACAAATTTGGTTAAAATGTTGTTATATGACTTCCATTTTAATTCAAAGACCATATGCCAAATTAAATTCGCCTAAATCGTGCTTAAGTACACGCGGGCAAGCAGACAAGTTGTACAGAATAGTCCAAATATATCTTTTATTATTATTATTATTATTATTCAAAGAGAACTAAAATGCGGAGAATTCGTTAAAATCTCGAAATCGAATTGTTTGTGGGTCATAATTACTTCTTTATATATACTTCCATTAAAAGAAACTAAAAAACAATTCATAGTATTGTTTCATATGGATTTGTTTTATTCATTTCGATAGATTTTTATGGGAAAATGTGGATTCGAGCTGCACGATTTCTGGTTATTTGCTCAGTATTTTCTGGAAGCCAATTATCATATAAATCAAGACATCACCCAAATAGCATAGATGAATCATCACGTGATATTATGTTGTTCGGTTGTTTATTTCATAATTGCATAAAAAGCATTTAAAAATTTAAGCCGTGTTTCTAATTACTGGCTTAAAACTGCCTCATAATTGTGTGATATGACATTACCTTAAATATAGTTTAGCAATAATAAAACAAAGCACCAATGAAACAGTGTTGAAATTTATTATAAATTTCAACACTAATTCTATTATAAGCTAATGAAATTCTATTTTTACATAACACACTTTAACTACTCTAAGCGATAGTAAAAATTTGCATCGCTTAAATTTTTTATCTATATGAAATTAGTTTTAATAATTTAATTTACTTATTTATTTGTTGTGTTCCAGTTTTAGCATATTTTAATCAAAAGATTTTTTTATTCAATAATTTAAATGAAATATTATAAATTTGATTGTTAAAAATAAATATTCCCCATTTTCTTAAATTCATTTATACAGAATTAAAAGTTGATTTCTTAAAAGTAAAAAAAAAAAAAGAGCAATATTTTTTAATGTGTAATGTTAAAAATTATGTAATTTTTAAGAATTGATCTGGACATAAATCTAAATTTTACAATAAGTAAAAATTAATAGTAAGGAAAAAAAATTGAAACATAATAAAAGCTGTGAAAGTGAATCATTTTTATAGCGAAATAAATTGACTTTCAACAAAATAATTTTATCTAAGAATTTTATTTAAGTTTTAAAAATAATTTTAAAAAAATTAACATTAAAAAATTTCAGATTTTTTTTTTCTTTTGAAAAAAAAAAGCATTTGGAATCAATTTTCCGACTTTTTTTATGAAAAATAAACGGTATGAAAAAAAGAATGAAGTACTGCTTAGTGATTAATTTTGTTGTTGCTACTTATTGAACTTGCCATACACAAGCCCGCTGATAAAAGTGCAATACCTTCTGAGAGCAAAGGCGCCTGAGCATCCGAGGGCAGAAGACTTCTAGCTCATATGAAGATGACACTCTCTTGCACAACCCCTTTTTACAGGGGGGGGGGGCTCTTTCACACACCTCACAGATACAACACAGAGTACTGAATAACCACGCCCAAACCAGGACTCGAATCTGATCACAAGGAAGACTCGCTACCCCTAGTCCAGGACGCCTGCTTAACGATTAATTACTACACGAAAAGGATTAATATATTATCTTAAAGAACAATATTTTTTAATAATGACAATTAATTTATAGCATAATTCTTTGCATTGATTTTAATCATTTTAACAATGTTTTCTATTGTTCTAATTAAATGCAAATCAATTTTATTGTATCATCAAAACTTTTACTAAATTTTATATTGTTACTGATAAAATTTTGATTATAATTCTTTTTTTTTATTTTTAACTCCGAGAGAGAATTTTTATTTACTCATTTCTTTCGTTGATGTGCGTACGTTTTTATATGAAACGATTTTAATTATTATTCGAAATTTCGTGGAAAAGTCTCCACGCAATTTTGTCGCATACTGCCTTCGAAAAGTGCTACCCCCCCCCCCCCCCTCTTCCTCTACATAAAATTGGGAATTGGATTAAGGCTGCGAATGCAATGAGTGCTCAGATTTTATTTTTTAGGGTCTCGTTCGTGAGAGTTTTGTACTTTATTGTAGAATGTAGAAAACCGAGTATGTGTTGTTTTCATTTATTTATTTATTTTTGTAGAAAAACTGAAACTAAAATTTGAAAGAGAAGTACAATTTTAGTAACGATATCCCATATCTAATTTCATATATATAAATTGTGGCATTTTGAATTTATATGCATATGAGAATACAGACTGAAAGAATGATCAAGTTTAAAGTTTCACTTAAATCTACAATTCAAATGCTAAAATTTTGAGTCAATTTTTATCCAGCTAACATTTTATGTTTTGGTTCTAGAGCTCCCGTTGTCG
>JAPMOR010031586.1:78392-97468 GCA_026543865.1 Argiope aurantia | reverse complement strand
TCATCCATTTTTATTTCCTAATTTTAACAGGTCATCAATCGTACCATAAAAAACAAGTTAGCTGTTTGGTTGATACTGCTTGAGACAGCCTCTGAAGAATGAATGGTACAGTTATTCAATTCATCAACAGTATCAGTTTTTATCGCAGTAAAATGGGCTTTTTTTAAAAAAAAAATTCTAATGTCTCTAGAATATATTATTAAATACAACGAACAAGACAAGGAGATAGTGGAAAATTTTAGATTTTCTAATTTTTTCCCACTATAACAAAACACCGAAACATCACATTTTTTCACCAAAACAATAAAAAAAATATAATTCTTTACATAATTTAAAGCATTTTTTTTCAGCTGGAAGTCTATGCCTTATTAAGAAATTACAAAATTTTAATATGTCTTAAAAGAAATTAGCTAGAGAGCTACAAAAAGAATTTCAATAAAATTAAATCATTAATATTTATTGCATATTAGTGTATATTGCATATAATCACTAATATTTATTGCATATTAATCACCTTTCGCGATCAGCTGATTCGCCAGTGATTTTGATTATATTTAATGTCAAATAAAATGTCGTTTACAAATAACTGACTTCATATCCATGATTCCGTCAAAACATCAGATATTAAAACCACGTAACTTCAGTAATCTTGCACATGTTCTGTTCATTGAGTACACATATACGTTTATAATGAAGATCAAACCCATGATATTATAGCTTTATTAAAAATTGTCCTTTTCATCCATTTTTTAATTTTTTTAATGGTCTTGTAAATTACATAGGTATTAAATAAAATCCTTCTTCATTAACTTTCAATAATGGAATAAAATCACAAGGTAAAATATTGAGCTGAAATAAAGAAAACAGTTTGAATTTCAGGGCAACAATATAATCTATAGTTGGAAAATAGGCAAAAAAAATTTAAAATTGCTGAAATTCAGGAAAAAATTTCATGACTATTAAAATGTATCATTAAAAATACAATTCTTAAAATTTTGAAATGGCATAACATTTATTTTTATATAATAGTATTTTCACGGAAAATTCTTAATTTCTAGAAACCACTCTAAGGTGCACATTTCCACTCTGCACGGTATATATATGTTACATTTGATAGCTATTGGTGAAATAATTTGGCCTATAGAATATATTCTCTTTTATTATTAATAGAGATAAATATTTACGAATGAAGATAAATCTGAATATCAACAGAAAATAAATATCTGTATGACTTACATTTACTAATTTAACCATGTAAATCCAACTCCCAATAATTTCTCAGCGATATTCCGCGAAGTAAATTATTGATCATTCTAGATTCCACTTGTCATTATTACAGCAAAACGGAATAGTAAACGGAGAAGAAAAGTAAGTTTTAAGTTTTTAAATTCAAAGATATACTTAATAGACAGTATTTTTATATTCACTGCCATTATAGATAGTTATCATTGCTTAAAAGGAAAATATTTTTAGGACTATTTATTACAAAAAAATATATATAATCTTTTTAATGCAAAAATACTCACATAAAATAATAAATAAAATTCTAGTTTCATTATTAAATCTCATCAGTTTTTATAAAATCAGAATATACCAAATAAATTTTAGAAATAGACAAAAGGTAATATTTTAAAATGAGTTAAAAATAATTTTTCAGAATGACACAAAATTTGATTAAGTAATGAGAGTGGAAACTTGAAAGCTTAAAAAATATAATGATTTAAAATATCTATATTTTCAGTTCATAGGAGTGGCAGCACTAAGATTAAATAAGTTTTCTACACATAAAAGCTACGTTTTTACTTACAAAAAGGAAATTGAACAATTTATAATGAAAACTTCAACCAATGAAAGAAAATGAACCATTATATTGTCAAGAAAAAGAAAAATGAACAATTTGTCATGAAACCTTCAACCATTGAAACAAAGTGAACCATTATATTGTCATGAAAAATTCAACCATTGAATGAAAATGAATTATTTAATTGTCATAAAACTTTCAACCATTGAAAAATTCGGGTCCATCTTTAATAATCTGGGATAAATTTTGGTCCATCTCATATTATAATATAAATATCCCACTGCCAAGCATGTAAGCAAATACATGGATGGCCTATGTTTCTGTCTTCAATAAATGACCGATTTTCACTGGGGGCCAACACTGTTTCATTCTATTTAGGTGGAGGGGGGGGGGGAAGACTAACAAACTGTTGACTAAGTTAACAATTGTCGAAATAAATTTAAAAAAAATCCAGTTTTAGAATAAATTTCCTTGATTTAGCCCGATATTTTCCTTGACCATTAAGGTTTCCTGATCAGCTAACTACCTTGAGATATGATGTCTACAAATAAGCTCAACTTCTTTTATTACAAAAAAGAATAACTATCTGAAGACAATATTTGAAAGAAAGCCATATGCAATAAACTGCCAGTGAAAATGAAACACTTTTTCTAGGAATTTAAAAGCTAAATAAAGATCCCCATGAAATGTAAAACTTTACTTCAGAAACAGTTTCATTAAGCAACATATCAATCAACTTTAAATCTAAATCATGGTAATACAGCAGTTACTTTAAAATTTTTATATTGAGAATCATATTTAAAATAAAAAAATTAAGAGAAATCTCACATCCTGTAATTTTTTCATTCTATAACTTTATTTGTCAATATTTAAATCTAAATCATGGGTAATATAGCTGTTATTTTTAAATTTATATATATATAGAATTATATTTAAGATTACAAAATTAAGAAAAATCACATATCTTGTAATTTTTCAATTCTATAACTTAATTAGTCAATGTTTATAGACACAAAAATGAGAATGGAGTAGGTGAAATTATGAAAAGAAACTTGCAAGAAAAGCTGTTTATTTAATCTGATACATAAAATATAAAGAAGAGATTAAAGTTGAATAGACTCTGAAAAACATCAGAGAGAAAGACTTCCAACTTATGTACAAAATTTTTTTTACATAAATTCCAATAACAATTCAAACTTTTATACAAAAATAAATAAGCCATATATCATAACATTTGCCACTTGGATGAAATTAAATATGAAGAAGTAACACAGCTTAAGTTCTCTGAGCCAAGAACACTCAGGCATAACTTCGTAAAACACACTTGAAATTTATACAAAAATAGAAGATTAATTCTATGCTAATAGTGAATTTAAAAAATTCTAGTGCCAAATAATACGAAACAAGAAATTCAAAAGAATTTAATTGAAAATATTTATTAAAAGATATTAAATGGTTTATGATGTCACATCTATAGCAATAATTAAAAGATGAAATGTAGTTTTATTATTAATATGGAATTTTTATATATTTCCTAGAATTATAGAATTTTTAACAGAAAAATAAAAGGTTCATCTTATATTCATAAACAATATTTATTATGCAGAAATTAAGAAAAATGCACAAATAAATATAAATTGTTTATTTTGGCCGAGAATAAAAAAAAAAAAAAGAAAAAAGAAAAAAAAAAAAAACAGTTCTACTGTTTAATAATACAATAATTAATTGCACATTGGACGGGATTAAATGTATCTATCTTCTACTCATTATTCATGAGAAAACTTACATTCAACAACATATAAATCAAAACAAATGAAAACCGCAATATCCTAGAAATTAATATTTAAAAGACTTCTACGGTTAATTCAAAATTAACCCATTTCATGTATTTAAGAGATTATTATATTTAAATATAAGAAAGAGAGAGAGAGCAAATAATTAAAAGATTTTAAGGAAACAAGTTGCTATTATAAAGTACTATCACCAGTATATCACTTGCAAAAAAACCTATAATGAAATAAATCACAGATCATTTAAGTAAACCATTCAGGAGAAATAAAATAACGTAATTGAATTAAATAATTCAAAATTCAAGGCATTGGCGTGTCAGACAATGTGCTTTTGGCACTTAAGACATTAATTCGATAAAAGTATTATTATGAAATTAGAAAAACGTTTTCATAATTTTCAAAATAAAATTCGAGCAGTTAAGAACACATATCCAATATCAGAATAACCTTTACTAAATATTTTTTTTCCCAATTTATAGATTTAAGGCATTGTATTTTAGAAAAAAAAAATGCTACTTGAAGTCTAATAATCAATTAATAAAACAGAAAATATATCTTTCATCAAAATTTCAAAGTGGTGATATTATAAAGTACAATATGGTTGACTTTATTAATCAACATGGTTTAATTTAATATTCTAAAAAGCAAAATAAAATTTCAGAATTAGGCATTCTAATAAAAGCAATTTCTTAAAATATATGTATTAAAGTGTAAATTTAGCAAGGGGAAAAAAAATGAACTTTACACATATAATATTTATCCAAGAATGTATGCACAAAACTTTTACAAACAATTGGCATATATAACAAAAGAAATCTTAATCTTTTTTTTTATATTTAATCTATGCATATTTTGTAAAGAAATAAGTTCATGTTTTTAAAGAGATATTCCATTTGTTCTCCATTTCTTTTAAAAAATTCATACATTCTGCTGCAATTTAGCTATGAAACAAAAATAAAATAATAATATATAAATTTCAAAAAATTAAGATAAATTTAATGCAAATAGTTTGAATTCATGAAACAGATTAAAAGTCTTTTTACTTATTCATATCTGTACATTTTAATGAGCAAAAAATGTTACTAGCTTTCACTGTCATTTGAGCTATCATCAACTTCAGGATCATTCTGACTAATGTCATCATTAGATAAATTATCTGCAGTCCCATTGTTATCACCATCTCTATTTACATCAGAAGTAGAATTTCCAGGTACATGCCTTATGCCAGCAACACCTTTTTTTGGAATTGTAATTAAATCTCTCTTAATGCGGCGCTTCCTATAAGGGTCACACCTTCTAACTTGAAGGTTTTTCTGGAAATCTATTATGTACAAAAATCCTGCAATAAGAACTTCACACCTACAATTAAACAAATAAATCAATTATTTGAAAATGAATAGGTAAATATAAATTTCAAAATAACACCAATGCATACACACACACACACACACAAAAAAAAGTGTACAGCAGCTATATCTATGTACCAGTTCAAAAATTTCTAGAATACATTTAAAAGTAACATGTTGCAAATAAGTCAGATCAGATTTCTTAAATCTCCAAGTTGGCTGAACTGACTTTTTCTATTTTCAAGTTTAATTCAAAAGTAGATTATTTTAAAAAAAGTAAATTTTAAACTAAGTGAAGTTTATAATTTTAAATAGCCCAATTCTAATAATTTAAATAAAATCAGTCAAAATAATTTACCAATATAGATTAAGATGCCCAAAAAGGTAGTTTAAAAAAACCACAAATACTTATAACACACATAGTAGTAAATAAAAATGGTATTGAGTAGCATTTAGAATGAAAAAAGTATATTAAATTTGCAAAATATCTATTTTGAATGCAATTTTCCATTAATCATCATTAATTAATGGAATCACTAATTCATTCTTATTCATTTTTCAACTTCACTGCTAACTTTTCCTAGCAAGAGTTTTCCTACCATATTATGATTAAGAAAAGAGTAAGTTGCTCTAGATTACAATATTTATGAAAGAGTAATTATAAGAAGAATATCCGATGGAATTAAATATGATAATTATTGCAGAAAAACCGACTCGGAAATTTACAAGCTTTATACAGAGTCAGATATTATTAAAATTGTTACAATACAGAAGATTAAATGGGCAGGATATTTAATACAGCTGGAAAAGAATTGAGACATTAAAAACAATCTTTTTGGATAAACCATTTGATACACAAAAAGAGGGAAACAAAAACTTAAGTAGGCTGACCAACTGAAAAGAAACTTGAAAACTATTAAGGTCATAAACTGGAAAACATTAGCTAAGAACAGGACAGCATGGAATGGAATTCTGGGGGAGACAAGGGCCTTCTGATGCTGTTGCGCCAGTGAAAAAGATTAGAATATTTAGATGGGAGGAGAGGGTGCCTCAATAAGGAATTTCTTTATTATAAAAATCAAAATTAATTTAATACAGTGAGAACTCAATGATAATTTCAAGCCTTCCCCCAGCTTAATCTCTATGCCAATAATCAGCCTAATCACTCACAAGTAGTTCAATACTTCCATTAGACATCCCAAACTTAGAAGTTGACTAACAAATGCATATAACACATGGAACTAAAAATTGAATAAATACATAATAATCAAAACAGTCAACATTTTATAAAAATTAGTGATATAATTAAAAATGACACAGACTTCTACAAATTATATACAATACTACTCACTGAAATATAGTTATATAATTGAAAAAGAAATACAAACCTACAGGTTATATTGAATCTTTTTCTTTTTTTATGGTGTTAAAGAAATGATACAATTTTGCATTTGGTTGCACAGAAATAGGTGTAAAAAAATAAGTAAAAAGGCTTAGTTGTAAAGTCATTCATAAAAGTTAATGCAAAACTCAATCCAATATTATTTTAATTCAACATCAATTTTTATTTAGTTAGCACTCTTTTAGAGAATTTTAATGCTTACATCAGACATTACATATGATATTAACTCAGCTTTGAACAGTTTTAATCTGTAATTAATTAACATATTTGTATAATTTGTTCTAAAGTCTTCAGGACTAAGGCGCCCATTCATTAATCATTACTACTATTTTTCAAGATTATAGAACAATTTTAAAGCCTTCACACCAATAAGTTGAGGTTGCAAATTAAAAAACAAACAAAAATGTAAACTCTTTCATCCTTTTCCACTTTTGCATAGAGTCAATAATGTAACTGAAATCAAATTTAAACAATTCAAACTAACTTTCAGCAATGACATAAGAAATTTATTAATTGACATGAAAAAATTATTAAATTACTAAAAATTACAACACTTCAATTTCAAAAAATCATTTCAAACCTAAGCATGTATTAGGTATTTTCAGAACCCAAAATTTCAATGGAGATGTTAATGATTTTAACGATATTGGGAGAAAAAAAACGTAGCAATAACAACATCCCAAAGTGATTTATAAAAGAGGCAAAATATGGGAAATCACATGGATGTATAATTATAGCCACAACAATTTGAAATATCAATACAAAGACTCTAAAAACAACAATATGCAATAAAAATATATGAAATGCTTTCAACGACCTGAAAAATAATGATATACTATAACTGTTGCAGGATGTTAAGAATGAACATATGAAGTTACAAACCATTCAGTGCTAATGTATTTAAATTTCATTACATGTATTAAAAGCATAAACTTACTGTGGTTCACCCTTTTTGAAGGCAGCCTCGATTTCAGAACTTGTGCGATCATCATACTGCCACCAACCATTTCTTCCTTCATAAAACCACTGGTAATAACCCTCAAAGGCTATGCATGTCTCTGAAGCAGCAATCAAATTGGGATTATCTAAGTAATTTGCAGGAATTTCCTAGTAAAAGAAAATAACAATAATAATTTTAAAAAATGTTATAAAAATAATACAAGTGTATCAAGATTAAATTTTAAAATTAGCCAATCAAACATGGTTTAAAATAACATGATTTGCATATTTTTTAAAAATTTATATAAAGCCTTTTATAGAATAATTCAAGAAGGAATGAATAATACCAAAATTTCTTTTAGCTATCAATTATCTGCTGCTGTATTTATCAAAACTCTTCAGCACACTGATCATCTTCAAACCTGATCCTATATCAATGACAATAATTTTAAATATTGCAGAAGATTAATTCCCCCCCCCCCAAGTTTTGAATTGTACTGACAAATTTGTCAAACTTGAAAATATTCTACACCCAAAATTTTCTGTGCTACAAAATTAGGTAGTGTATATTTGCAAAATTATGGCATCTAAAATTCAATGAATATTAGTTTACAATATTACAATATCATGAGTTTCATTCTAAATTTTGCTTATTTCTATTTTTTAACGACAAAAAAAAAATTCTAACAGTTTCCATCCAACATAATTAATCAATAGTTCTATATTTATTAGGAAAATAACAGTTAATCTTTCAAAAAAGTAAGGTATCAAATCCAATTTATCTTTCAGATTCAAAAATTCATCGGTACATTGTTGAAATGCCACAATTTTGCCCATAATTTTAAAAAGATATTCTTTTACTTATTAAATAATAAAGATATTAATTACATGTTGAATGCAGACTAGAAATCATAAGCTTATTTATAGAAACCTTTCATTTTAGAACTATAAAATTATAAGTAAATGTCTAAATATAAATAAAAAAAGAGAAAATCAAGCTCAGTTATTCTTGATATTCATAGAATATTTCCTTTTATGAGTATAAAAAGATATTCCTACAGATGAATTCTAGGGACAAAAATTATTTCTACATGATCTTTCTATGTGCTTCAACCAAATTTCAAATTGTTTTGAATAGCTAGTACATATTTTTACAATTCCTTTTAATTATTTTTATAATTTGTCTAAATTTTGTTTTCAATCTAAATTCACAATTGATTTTAATTTCTTTCACTTACAAATAATTTTATTCCAAATATTTTTTTTAATATTGAAATAAATCACAGGAAATAACCTTGGATATACAATAAGGCTGTAAATATTAACAACCTCATTATCAATGATAGGAAAAATTTCCATGTAAAGAGTTACATGCATAATAAGATTTTTTTTTTTTTTTGCTCAAAACTGATGTAGATATCTGTTGCAATTTAGTCATTCAATTTCTCTATTGCATCAAGGCTACTGAAGGTTTTCATTTATGATTACCAATTGTCTCCACAATATCCCTAAACAAAGGTTTATTGTCAATAATAGAAGAAAAGAATAGGTAATATCATAAGCAGTTTGATGGGATGTCTATCTATCTACTTCACAATTACATAAGAGGAGAAGAAAATATTTTTCCATTTCCCAGCAAAAATCTTGGTCTTAACAGGAAATTCTGGAATTCATCTAGATATAATCTAAAGATTCTGGTTATTTTAAATCAATTATAATCTGATATTTTAAGATATAAATTCTTAAAATACTTTCTTCCCCTCCTTGTGATATTGGGAAGAAAATATTTATGTTCTTTTTCATTCACAAACAACATATGAATTCAATACTTAAATTAATAAATGATAAAAGTTTCAAATCATTAATTCAATACATGATAAATAACAAATATAATTAATATATATATAATCTCTCTATATATATTAATATAATACATACATATGATCTCAATTTATCTGCATTCTATATAATTATTTTCTAATCTTCTAGTTTCTCTGTAATTTTAATATCCAAGTTGTGTTGGCTCTTATTTTCCTATGCTGAGTTGAACGTGTTCTGAACCAAAATGATATCTTAACTATATAATTTTCTGAAACTATATAAGTTCTGACTGCTTTTGCATTACCTCTTTCCCACCCCTTTCTGCTGCAGATTAGGACTATACCAGTATATTGTCATTGTTCTAACACAGAATATCTACAAAACCAAAATTTTCTAATTACAGTGAAGAAAAGGAACAAAAATGTGAATTCTCATTATTCATATCTGTTCACCTTCCCCGAGAACAATATTTCATATATGTGTGCACGTATTAAATAATAAGAAAAGATCGTAATTACAAGAATAAGTCAACTATGCTAAAGCATATAAAATAAAGACAAAATATTAAAAAAAGTGAGTACCTGTCGGCACATGGCACAACGTTTACTTTGATGTGTCACACCTTTTACACAAAGATAACAGAAAACATGACGGCATGGCAGCTGTACAGGCTGAACACAAGGCTGAAGGCACACTGCACATTCCAATTTGCTAGCCAGATCATTATCTATAAAAAAGTGAAAAAATATCATACATGTGAAAAAAAGAAACAAATGTTTTTTTTTTTTTCTTCTGAAAACAGAATTTTAAATTAATATTTCTCCATAATATTAAATTCAACTCAATATAATACAAGATTACATAGTTCAATCAATATTAAAAAAGTTAAACAAGAACATCAATCTATTCTATGATCTATATTATAAATACTATAAGATGGAACACTACATTATGTATGATTAGTCTTTTTGAGTTCAGAAAATCACACCATACACAATGAAATCCATTATGTTATTCTGTGTCATTGGGAGCACCTATTTATTAAAACCCTCTAAATAGTCACATATTAATGGAAAACTGACTTCCCATTCACGTGTTCATGCTCTTCCTTCACTCAAAAAAAAAAAAAAAGTGTCAGAATTTTTTTTTTTCAAAATAAATATTATTTAAGAAATAGATGAATAATAATTTTTCATATTAGACCGAATAAATTCTAAAATGAAAACTTTAGAATTTATGCTTCTGTGTGCAATCAAAATAAGCATTTAGATAATCAAAAAGACTGAATTTTGATCAATCTATTGCATGTTTAGAATTAATATTTAATTAACATGTAGATGAGATGAATTTTGTAAACTTTACCAAAAAGCAATTCTAAATAATTTTATGTAAAAGAATTGTACGAAAAAACATTTCAGACAAAAATAGAAATTACATAAAATAAATGATACATATTTTGTAATTTTATAAAGTAAAGCAACAATACTGCCAGTTTTTAAAGTAAAAGACGAAACAAATAAAGCATAAATTTATACAACCTATATGATGTCATAAAATATCTAGGAGAATGTTCATGTTTGAAATGGGCAATATTCAAATATAAAATTGTGGGATCATAGCCATATTAATATGCCATTAATTAGAATCAATCTATAATATGCTATTTGATCAAGTTATAACTTGAAAAGAAATCTGTTTCTGTTCAAAACGGTATGTAAGTAAAAATTCAAAAATACCAAAAGATATCTAAAGAAAGAAAATTCTTTAACTGATTCAAATTTTTAAAAACAAATAAACACACGAGTCAAAAAGAAAATAACAGATTGTGGTGGTAATTTCATAAAAGTCAGATAACAACTTCCGGACACGAGTGTACACTTTTGTCTAGTGGCTTTGTTACTCAGCTATGAACCCTAACGTTGCGAGTTCGAACCTCAGCTTGCACATTGGTGACCCTGGTTCTGAACATCCGCATCCTCGCCATACTGGTGCGACAAACTCCACCGACTCACTGGTGGGGGAGTATGGTGGTGGTAACTTCATAAAAGTCAGATAACAACTTCTGGACACAAGTGTACACTTTTGTCTAGTGGCTTTGTTACTCGGCTATGAACCCTAATGTTGCGAGTTCGAACCTTAAACTTGCAAGATTTACCTTCAGTGGTTGAATCAGCTTCCATTTCTTCAAAAACTAAATAAAAATATGCATACATAAGAAAAATATTTACAAAAATCGAAAAATTTTAAAAGCACTATTAACATTGCACAGTATTCAATGTACATATTTCTAAGAGTGAAAATTTAAGGCAAACAAATATTTATACTAACTGTACTATTTATAAAAAAAAATAAAAATATTCAAATGGAACTCAAAGCAAAAATATCACACAATAAGCATGAAAATCTCAGATCATAAAATTGATTCTATACACAAAAATTAAGATAATTTTTTAAGCAGCCAAGTTTAAATATTATCAAAATATATAGCCTAAATAGAGTGGCATAAAATATTTTTATTGGCATATTTTGTAGTGAAAGATTGTTATAGGTCTATTTAGCATACATTCTTCACACACACATACATTTATATATATATATATATATATATATATATATATATATATTCAAATTATTTTGTAAGATAAAATATAATATATATAAATTCTCATATTTTTTTCAAAATTTCCAGTGACAGAGAAATTTTATAAGCTATTGATATTTTTCAAAGACGAAATAATATTGTTCTAAAGCTTATTAGCTTATATTCCTTCAGTATTTGATATGCATAGTTAGTTTTTACAAATTCTGCTTCCATAAACCAATAGTTAACAAAGTATTTTTAACTTTATGACAATAAAAATGAAAACAGAGCTCTGCATTATTTTCTCTCCTGGTATATAGTATTATTACTGTAGAAGTATGAAGATTTCTTTTCTTTTGTATATAAATATTTTTTTTTTCTAAGACAACAAATAATTAGTATCAATTCGCATAAAAGTTTCACTGGCAATTCATTATTTAATTTTTTAAAAAATTTTAATAATGTATTTACACCTCTTAATGAAGCTGTACTACGATAATAATAGTAATATATTTATTTATTTTTGTTACTAGATATCTGTATTTTACATCCGCAAATATTTGTAAAAAATGAAATAATGACAATAAATTAAGTTGATTTACTTAATATACTAGATATTGATTCATTTCAAAAATTATTTAGAAATAATATTTTATAATAATAAATTCTAATAAGAACTTTTAAACCAATTTTTTTATTTTCTAATGAGTTTTGTAGAACAAGAAAGTAAATTTTATTTTGTAGAACAAGAACAATAAGGTTTAAATTATATCCATTGAAAATAAAATAATTATATCACAAATTTTATTTTCAGGCTTCTAATTTAATACAACTAATATTTCTGCAATTATAATCAAATAGTTAATAATCAAATTCTACTGCTATCTGAGAAAAAATTCCCAATTTTTCTTTACATAATTTTAACTGAAAAATTTCCAATTTTGAATGAGAACACAATACAATTAAATTAAATCACTTAAATAGGAAATTAGGGGGAAAAAAAGGTAAATGCTTATATATATATATATATATATATATATTAAGGAGCATTTTATCAAATATTTTCGTTATTGCTTTTTTTTGGGGGGGGGGGGAGAAAGGAAGAAAACAATAATACTTTAATAATACAATAATACTTAAAACTACGAAAAACAACTTGGCGAATGCTTTAAAATACAATAATTATATGAATAGTACAATATTTTTATACATACATTATAAACTACGAATTCTAAAACTTGCTTTTAATATGTAGGCATAAGTGTGTGTTACATTATTTGATCAGATATTCTTTTACAGCGGATTTAATAAACAGATAAATAAAAGATAGTGAAAGCGAAACCTTCTTTTTATCGCTATCGATATCGGAGAGCATTTATTTTCAGAGGCAAAATAAATCAGTATCATTTGGCATAAAAGTTTAAAAAGATTTTTAAGAAAAAGTTTACAACTGATTCTTTTTCAACCCACAAAAAAATTGGTATTTTTTAAGGTCAACAATAAATATTTTATATAACAATAAATCTCTCAAAAATAAATAAATCCGTTTTACTTTATTCGGATAATCTATAGAAGAGTAAAACAATGAATTCTACCATCCATCCATGATAATTACACAAAAATCTCGGTAACCAATAACAAAACATGCGTCTGTCTACACGTAGCAAAGTACCAAAAGAATCCTGAACTCCAATTGGTTAAAAGCTAATAATTTTAACACTGCAACTTTTGAGAACCTTGAATATTCGGTTCATATTGAATGAGATGGAAAAAGAAAAACGAATTCGATCGAATGCATTCTGGAATCCGGATCCGAATGTTATCTTGAATTATGATCAGAAATCGTTTTGATTCAAAACTTTATATTCAAATATACAGGGTGTTTATTTAGTCCCGGACCCTTTTTGATGTTTAATAACTCATAAAATAATGAAGATATAAACAAACTTATTGATGGAATAACTCATATATTTTCCTTTTCAGGTCTGAATATTTTACTTTTGTAAATATCGTCTGCGCGTGTGGTTAATTTCAGATAATTTCATTTTCCAGTCTAAATATCTGTACTTTTCTAAATATCGTCTGCTTATTAATTGCATTTTTCTCTCTTTTGTTTTTGGCAACTATTGCAATGTTATGTTTACTTATGATGTGTTTGTTCTATGTAGCACTTTTGTATGTGATGTTTTATTCGAGCGGATATTAAGAAGAATGCATACACCACAAGAGAAAGTACAGATTTTATGGTGGTTCATAGAAACCGATAGTGCAAGCACAGAGAAATTTCAGAAAAATTTGCCAAAAAGATCCTCCATCCAAAAACAGCATCTTGCGGTAGAAAAAGAATTTTCTAGAAATTGGAAGTATCGCAGATAAGAAACGTTCCGGGCGTCCTTGCACAAGTGATTTTGATGTTGAGCGTGTCAGAGAGACATTTTTACACAATCCTAGAATATCTATGAGATCAGCGGTAACAGAATTGGATATATCAATTTCGACGGTGTACAAGATTATTAAGAAAAAATTAAGACTGCGTGCATACACAGTTCAAATTGTTCAAGTTTTGGAACCGAACGATAGGCCTATAAGGATGGCCTTTGCAACAGATATGCTAAGGAGGATAGAAGATGCTGCTGATTTTCTGAAGTGCATAATGTTCTCCGATGAAGCATCCTTTCACGTTTCTGGTATTGTTAATCGCCATAATGTGCGCATATGGGGATCTGAAAACCCCCATGAATACCGTGAGGCACAAAGGGATTCCCCAAAGGTTAATGTGTGGTGCGGACTAATGCACGCCGAGTCATTGGGCCTTTCTGTTTTACAGAAAAGACGGTATCATCAGTCGTATACTTAGACATGTAGGAAAACTTCGTATTTCCACAACTAGAAGAGCTTCAGCCACATGTCTTTTTGCAACTAGATGGTGCGCCACCTCATTGGGGTACCATCGTTCGTACTTCTTTAAATGGTCATTTTCCAGGAAGATGGATTAGGCGAGGAGGTCCAATTCCTTGGCCACCCAGATCACCTGACATAACGCCGCTGGACTTTTTCCTTTGGGGGTTTGTAAAAGACAACGTTTTCAGGAGGAGAGTGTCGAACATTCATGACCTAAAAGCCAGAATTACAGCCGCAATAGGCTCTGTGGATGCCGACATGCTTGCCGCTACCTGGCGTGAAATTGACTATCGACTTGATATTCTCCGTGCGACGAAGGGGACACACGTGGAAGTTCATTGACAAGGGTCATGAAACTTTTTGAGTCTATTTAACCCTTTATGTTATTAATTTTAATCTATCTTTATTATTTTATGAGTTATTAAATTTCAAAATGGGTCCGGGACTAAATAAACACCCTGTATTATTCATAAATTGTAATCATATTAATAATTATTTAGATTTATAAGTTTTATTACTTTTAATACAAAATTTCCGTAGCTGATAACTTCAATTAATAAATAATATTCATTTTAATTAAACTTAGTTTATATTTAAAATTAGAATAAAAAATAATGGTAATATTCTTAATATAAATTAATCTGTGAGTTTTTGTTTTATAAAAAAAATTGACGAAATAAAATAAATAATGGGAAAATATATTAAAAATTCAAGAACTCTAGTATTGTATAATTACATTGTAATGTTAATTTATGCTATAAAATTTTTAATTGTTATATAACTAAAAATATCATTCCAAATTCAATGTAAAGTCAGGATTTTGTTGTTAAATGTGTAATGCTCGATATTATTGTTTACATTTTATTAATTAACGTAGTAATAAAAATATAGTAAGGAATTTAGTTTACTTATTAATGTCCCGTTTTAAAGCAACACTATAGCTATTTTGGGGCGGACCTCGTAATTTTGTCGCTGTCGGATGACGTCTGAGCTCTTACCCGCTTTACTAAGTTCCTCGCCACACCAATGAGAAGACGTTTTACCTCGACGGATTGAGCGTGTACCAGACCCACGTGCACGACAGTTCTTTGATAGAATTGGGTTTCGAACCTAAAACCCTCCTATTTCGAAGCCTAGACCTTACCACCAGGCCATCGCAGTCTTTCTATCATTCATTTTCGGATAATTAAAATTTGAAATAAAACTAGTTTTTTTTAATAAAAAATTGAAACATTTTTTTTCCATTCCAATTACATAAATTTTGTAATGCTTAGTCAAATAGAATTTTTCATTAAAAGGAAGAATAATTACGTTGCTTAAATATAAATTTTAACAAATAATTTTCGACTTGTTATCATCCTTCATATCTTTTTCTTATTTTTTTTTTCTGCCAAGATTTAACTATCATTAGCTCATGCAAGTGATGCGTATTTATAAACATTTTTAATGGAGTTAATTATTAATTGTGTAGCTTAAACATCTTATATTTCGTTCAACATTTCGAATAAAGGTGCTGAGTAAAAATGGGCTTTATATATATGGGTGTTAAATATAAATGCTGTTATTTATTTGACTGCTGACATGCATGTTTGTCATTTATGTAAGTGTCTGAATCAAGATTTTATTTATACATGAAAGTTAAAGATATTTTTAAAATTTTTGTGTCGCTTTTTGTGATGTAAGCTTTACATTCTTGTATATATATAAAGTGTACAAAAAAAAGTGTTGCAATTTTCGAAAAATTCGAGGTCGAGTTTTTGGCGATTTTAGACCTTTCTGTGCCAGAAAAACACATGTTATTATGTCTGTCAGTCTGATCGGGATAATTTAAGAACACTTTGAACTAAACAGCTGAAATTTAGTATATAATTTTTACACCAAATTTGTAAATTTCTATCAAATTTTGAACGAAATCCATTCACATGTAAGCTGTCTGTCTGGCTGTTTGAATAAAAGTGAACTCGACAACTACAAAACATAAAGAGCATAAAACTTGGAATGTAGATGTAGCGTTTATAATGTAAATCCTTATCATGATATTTGCTCTCATGTGTCCATAGATTCATATAGATTTGTACTAAATTCGGAAGGGAGTTGATCGTCTGTGGTCTGCACATCTGCACGCATGTCAACGCGATAGTTCAAAAGTATAACGATTAAGATAAATTTGATATGTGTAAATAAATACATAGCAATTCTCTGTCAAATTTAAGTTTCAATCGATAGATAAAATAACATATAAAATGCATGCCCACCTCTCTTTACTATTCCAAGAAGCACGAAATGCTCATGTGTGGAACATAAAAAATAAAAATCTGAGCATTTGTGACACTCACAACCATACCCAAATCCACAGTTTTATGCGGGAGAGACGGAGTAGCAAATTTACTAGAGAATACGCCAGAAAATTTACAGCGAGATCACTTCTGTCGGTTTTTTAATGTGTGTTGACTGTTCATTACAATAATATTATCAAATATTAACCTCCTATCAAGACAAGATAGATCGCAGAGAATTAATGATTTTGAACTTTATGTGAATTGATTTTAATGGCTGTTTCAGCAAAATATTTTTTTTTTGTTTCAATATTTGATAGTTATATAACTCATACAATTTTAGGAGCCTTATAACATTCTCTTTGTTCTATTGTACCTAAATTTAATAATAATTTTCTAAATTAAAGCTAAATGTGGTATTTTTTAGCTTAAATTTAGATTTAAGCTAAAACTTTTCCCCCTAAATTTAAGCTTTAATTTGAAATAGAAGCGATACTACTAATATAAAAGATGTTTTGTCGAAACGTAACATGTTTTTTTTTCCTTTTAATATGAGTACTGAAAAATACAATCCTTGAATATCTTACATGTTATTAAATTATTTTTATACTTTTTATAGAATATTTATGTAATTTATGCAATATCTCAAAGGATTATTCTAAAAAAAAATCCAGGTTCAATCTAAAATTCAATTTTTATTTCAAAAGTCTTTATATGCATAAAAGTTATTATTTATTACATATTATTTTGTTTGTACTTCTGAAAAAAATATAAAATTTTAATGCGGTCTTTTGTCCTATGAATAATATTCAATAAAAAATTGTTGGCATTAATTTTTAAATCAAATAAGTGGTAGTGGTCTTCCCAAAACTTTCTCGCATATTCTCTAATGAAGATATTATTCTCTCCCCCCATCCTTGTAAAATTGTGGACTTTGGGCAAGGTCGTAATCACTACAAGGCCATAATTTTTTTTTTTTTTCAGAAAATGCCATTTTGTACTATAGCAATAAAAGTCAGTATTTGCGTACAAATCGCTCGCCATTGGCGAGTAATAGTTATGATAGAGCCAATTAACGAGTGCTTTTTGGCGATTTATTGCTGGCATACAATTCATATGCGAGAAACCAAAAGTATGTTGGAACTCCTTGTTTTAGCAAATTGAAACTAAATTTGACGTGGAACAACAACTGTAGTCACAAGTTGACATACGAAAATTCATTATTTAAGTCATTCTGTTTTTGAGTTATTGCTTTGCTTGCATGCAAAATTACAGACTGGCTCAACTCTTTGATTAATTTAGTTAAAAAGTTGGCAAATACTAAAACTATGAACCAAATTTTACTTATCTAGCTTTTTAAAGTTTTGTAGTTATCGTTTTCCCTTGTACTCGAACAGATGGACAGGCGGATTTCCTCTGAATAAATTTTATTCAAAAGTTGATAGAAATCTTGAAGTTTGAGTAAAAATCTCGTTCCAAGTTGCATCCACCTAGCTTACAGCGCTTTTGAATTATCGTATTCACAGACATAATTCCAAAATGTGTGTTTTGGACAAGGAGATTAAGTTTGGAGGTTCGTTAAAATCTAAAATATTTTTTGACGATTATAATACTTTCTCTTTCATCGTAAAAGAGAAAGTGCAAACATTTAATCTTATTTAACCAAATCTGACCGAGTTATGAGGCCTATTATTATTTTAAGACAATCAACAATTTCATTATTTCAAGTAAATTAATCTTGGGGAAACTCCGGACGTTGAACGGTGAATTTTTTTCGAGACCTCAATGGTTTAAAATCTCAAGTTTTTATGATATAATAAAATTCAAATTTTTTAAAATCATATATATTCAAATCAGTTTTAATCACAATAGAGTGGAAATTTTTTAATTTAAAATATTAGTGTATCAAGAATATTTGATTAAATACGATCCATAGGATTGAGAATCTATATAAAAGTTTAAATTCATAATTCAATTATTTGAGAGCATTTATTGACTTAGAAAACATAAAATATAATTCT
This sequence comes from Argiope aurantia, assembly GCA_026543865.1. Lineage (NCBI taxonomy): Eukaryota > Metazoa > Arthropoda > Arachnida > Araneae > Araneidae > Argiope > Argiope aurantia. The sequence continues at coordinate 78,590 of JAPMOR010031586.1, read as the reverse complement.
TTTAAAACGGGTTGTACCGTGGCCCGATGATGGCCCTTAGGACTCGACCACAGTTCCCGCCAGAGTTGTTGTTGCGGCGGTCCGGTCAATCAAGTGTTTCCGTGTGCCATCGGGTGTGTCGGAGTACTCAGTTTGTGATTAAATAAAAGAATTACTGATAAATGATACTGATATTTTAAAAAGCCACATAAATCATTT
>JAPMOR010031586.1:0-77992 GCA_026543865.1 Argiope aurantia | reverse complement strand
TTTGAAGAAAATGCTTATGAAAAGCAGTTTTTTGAATCAGAATTTCAGGAGACGCAATTTCATGATGATTGAAAGTTAACTTGCTCTAAAAATAGATTCTTTCAGCTGAATACTGCAAACAGTGCACGAGAATATGGCCAGTGTCAGTTTCTTGGGTACAGGATCATTATAAAGTCCAAATTTACTCAGCAGAACTGGGGTGATGATCATCTGAGTAGTTAGATGTGCTGCTATCACATCTTTCCTTCTGTTTTTAAGCTATATGATAAGATAAAGAATACATGGAATTTCGCCTAGAGCCTTCTGGTACTTCCCATTTCAATAAATTTGGGGCATCTTTTAAAGCGAGGGGTTTTGATAATAAGAGATTAAATCTTCAACAGCAATCTCTTCAAAGTATGGCTATGACTCCCTGATTATTTTTGCGAGATAATCCACTTTTCATTCCAACTAATTGTGCAAGCTGAGGTTCGAACTCGCAACGTTAGAGTTCATAGCCGAGTAACATAGCCACTAGACAAAAGTGTACACTCGTGTCCGGATGTTGTTATTTGACTTTTTATGAAGTTACCACCACAATACTCCCCCACCAGTGAGTCGGTGCAGTTTGTCGCGCCAGTATGGCGAGCGACGAACGGGATTATCGCGCCAGGCGTTATGGCGAGCGACGAACGTTGTTATAGCGCCAAGCGTTATGGCGGGCGACGGAGAGCGTGTGTGACTGGTTGTTGCCGGTAGATGGAGCCGCTACAGCTGAACGAAGGATGCGGTTGTTCAGAACCAGGGTCACCAATGTGCAATCTGAGGTTCGAACTCGCAACGTTAGAGTTCATAGCCGAGTAACATAACCACTAGATAAAAGTGTGCACTCGCGTCTGGAAGTTGTTATCTGACTTTTTATGAAGTTACTATCACATAATGTTTAATACCCTGGAGTCCATGCTAATAAGATTTTTTGGTTGAGATTTGTTCTAACTAGAATTTTTTGTGTGGATATTCTATGAATAACACTCGGTGATTTGATGATACATTTTTCAAGGCTTGAAGGACAGAAAAACTATCTGTTAACAACAGATTTTTTTTTCTGGAATCACGAGCTTATCAATGGCAAGACAGACTGCTAAAACTTCAGCTATAAAGAAGAAATTAAAATGATGAATACGATATCTGAAGGATTGAGTGTTTGAAAGGTCCACGATAGAAGTGATAAATTGCGATTTAGATGGATATGTGGCAATTACAAAATAATCTTGAAATTCTTTGTTGAAAATCTTTTTACAAGAGAGAAAGAGAATTTTGGCAATTTCATAGATTTATTTCGGGCTCAGCTCCCGTATACGGCCTCCGCCAAATTGGAGAGAAATTTGGCGATATACGGCAATTTCTGGTTGCCGTCATCGGCATATGTATTCTTCTTTATGGTAACCTTAAACCTTAGAACATATTGTTGCGAAATTTTCTTTACCGGGGTTCGTTTGAATAGTGGAAGTGATATGGTGTGTAGAACGCTCAATTAGCAGGCAGAAGTAGAATAAAAACAACGACGTTTATTTACACGAAGACACACAGGACAGCACAAAGCGACAACTATGTACAGCACAGAAGACGATTATCTTCACCCGAGACGTGTAGCATACAACAGCACACACAGCAGCATACAACCAGAATCTACTGCAGACAGTAGCGCACAGCTCAGTTCAGCACGAGCTTGACTCAGTCGCTTCCGATTCCTCCGTCTTCTACTTCTCCGACTCCGGTTTGGATTACTGACTTGACTTCGCTGCTCTCGAACTCGGACTACTGGCTTTTCCGCTCCGTCTTCGGACTACTCCGTCGTCTTCGACTACTGGCTTCGTCGTCCCCCAACTCGGACTTGACTCTCTGGCAGCCACAGCCCCTTTTATAGGTCTCAGGAGGCGGGGCTAGAAGCCTCTCAACCAATCAGGAACGTTCGAGGCGTATCTCGGTTCCTACTGGACGGATCGGGAAAATTCTCGAAGTTTCGGATATTATCTATTTTGGCGCCAAAGTCGCCAAATTCGTCGCCAAGTCTCCAAATGGTCGCCAAGTTTGTCGCCAAGCTCTGGGACCTCCGACGCGCTAGTCCCATTCAGATGACTGTAAAACTTTCTTTCCAATGATGGAACAAACTATGCTGGGAAGACGAATTGCAGGTTTGTAACAATATTCAGTATCTTTATGTGTTTTTATGAGGAGCAGCTCACATATACAGCTATTAACTTTTATAAACTATGCTTTTAAAATGAAAAAAATATCAATGTTTTCATGAGAACATATTCAGCATGAAATTAAGAAATCATTTTTAAAAATCGGACCAAAAAATAATTTCGTCATCATCATTTAATATTAATTTTGAGCATTTCATTATACTTAAAAGCAAGTGAGCATTTCATCATGCTTCGTTATAATTATAATTAAACAAATAGTTTCATTTGGATCTTTATCATAAATATTTCAATACCCTGACTTATGTTCGTGTATTTTGTCAGTCCTAGGATTAAGCCTAACATGGCTTCAAAAATTAGTCAATAATCACAACATTTATCTGAATTATTTAAAATAAAAAGAGGGCATCGCCACCCCCTGACTTATAGTTTTGTGCATTTTGTCAGACTTAGAAATAAGCCTAACGTGGCTTCAAAACTTCCGGTTAAGAATCGCAACATCCTAAACACGCATTATTGGCGACTTCTTGGCGAAAAAAATGGCGCCACTAGGCCGTATACGGGAGCTGCGAGAAATCGTAGCGAGAAATAATCTAATACCAGCTTTTATCAACGTAATGGCAACTTGTTTTTCTCATGCACACATAATTTGCTCCCATTGGTTAAAATTTATTTTAATTTAATATAAAATTTTTTATTGGAAAATATGCTTAAAATACTTATTGAAAAATTATTAAAAATAGAAAAAGCATTCAACGGCAAAATAGCAGTTTCATTGAAACGATCCTATCTCGAATTTTAAAATGACGTAAAAATTAACTTTGTGCTCTAATATTTTCTAAAGTTATTGCGGGAAAATGTCAAAATTTCGCTCAGTTTATAATTAATTAAAAAATTTTAAAAATTCGCTCCGAAATGCACATTACAGCCCTCTAAAATGTATGTGTCTAGTTTATTACCTCTAGGCCAAATGGTTTGTCTTGTAGAGCGAAAGCATAACAAATTCATCGTTATTATAAATAGAAATGATTTATTTCTCTTATACATAAGCTAGTACTTAGAGCAAGAAAAAGTTAACCAAATATTCTAATCTTCAGGTGTTTTTTCCCCACACTGGCAGGGATGAGTAATGATGCGAGTGAAACTTTTAGAAGGTTAAGAAACAAATTAGCAAGATTGATTTTTAAAAAAAAATAGTAAAAATTTCTTAAAGCAAATTTTAAGTAATATTTATTTGCTACTAAAAAAAGTTATATTAAATAAAAACCAGCATCAGCTTTAACAAATCTTATCCCAGCGTTATGGTAGGGGCAGTATATATCAAGTGCTCAGGTTTTTATTTTCTGTGTCCCGCATATGAGCATTTTGTGCTTCATGGTATAGTGAAGATAATTGGGACAATTATACAGTAGAGTGAAAATAACAGAGTGTGCATTTTGGACGTTATTTTATCAGTCGAATAAAACTAAAATTTTACACTAAAATTTGACTCTTAGTAACAAATTCATATATCCAATTTCGTTTATCTAAATCATTGTGCTTTTGAGCTATCTCGCATATGCATTCAAAAGTACAGATAGACAGACAGCCAACACTTTGACAGATTGGGCTCAAAATACTGTGGTACAGATCTACACTTTAAATGTTAAAATTGTATTCTAAATTTAATTTATTTGAGTCGTTATTCTTTGGAATTACTGTGTTCAATTAATCTCGAACAGAGAGAGAGAGACAGAATTTCTGTAAATATATTTTCTTAGAAATTTGTCAAAAATCTACAATTGTGGTTTAAAGACAACATACCAAACTTCATCCGTCTAGTTCGAAACTTTTTTGAGTTATTTTGTTCAAAGATTAACAAACCTAATTTCAAAAATGTATTTTTGTGACTCACTCAAGGAGATGTGAAACGTGAAGATTTGTTGATTACAATATGTTCTCATAAACGAGAAAGTAAAACTATTTTCATTTATATAATTATTAATCCATTTTACAATCTATTAATAATTATAAATATTAATTACTATTTTATAATCTATTAATTATAATCTATTTAATACTAGAAAATAAAAATGTAGAAATTCTTAAGAAAAGTTTATTGTAGCCAGAACATACGTTTGCGAAGAAATTTTTATATCAACAAAATGCTAATGATAATTTTGTTCAAATAAAAGCCTGCCACTAATAGAATAATTTCATTTAATTTTATTTAGTGAACTTGCTGCTTATTGCAATAATATAAATAATTATAAAACATATTTAACAATATTATTCCAATTTATATAAAACTTTTTCTTTACAGTATTTACCAAAATATTAATAAAATATTATATTGTTTTATTATTTTTAACTTTGCGAAAATTTTTATTTTATTTTCTTTAAATAATTAAAAAACATGCAATGCTTTAGAATATTTACTTATTTCAGAAATTATTTAAATAATATTAATAAATAAAACTAATCAATTATATACATTTTTTAAAGTATCTCTATACATACAACATAATTTAACAATTTTTCGAAACTTCTTTATATATATCCAAAAACTAATCGTATAAAAATGATTTAAATCAATAATTTTTAATTTAATAAATGCTTAGATACTTTTTTGAAGAAAAAAATGAATTGATTTAAATTATGATGCTAATTAGGTGATTATTTAAAACTATTTTTCTATCAGATTCTTTTTATAAAACAGTTATTTCAATGATATTAAAGAAGATTTTTAGATTTTTATTGCTATGTTTATATATATTATAAATTTAAAAAGAAATAAAATACAATTTTAGAATAATTTTAGAAATAATTTTTCTAAAATTATTTTCTTCGGATGTGAATTCCATTAAGCACTGCAATTTATTTAGTTATTTTTTTTCTGTCTCCAGAAATCCACAAATTTTATAAAACTATTTAAAATTTATTTATTGATAGTTAATACTTTTTTTTGAATTTCAATTCATTCTTCGTGTAATGCGTCATTTTCTTGATTTTTTTTACGTACTGTGTCTTCTGCAGGATAATTTAAATATCAACCAATAAATTTTTCTTAGTAATTAAGATCAGAATACCAAACTGATTCTGATAATCTTAAGAAAGAAATAAAAAGCCAAAAATTCCTTATAATAATTCCCAAATTATAAAAAAATAATTCCCAAAATTAGAAAATATGTCAATGCAATTTATGATGTTTTAATTATTTTTCAGTAACTGAAGAGTTCAATTTTTATCTCAAATATATGTATAACCCCCCCCCCTGAAAGTACATTTTTTTGTTAAATAAAGTAACAACAAATAAAAAAATATTTACAAATGCAAAAGAAAAAGTCATTCTATTATAAAATTATTTATAAATGAAACAAATGGTCATGGACATTATTTGATTTAGTTTTCATTCAATAAACGTATAGCTAAACTAATAGAACTGCTTTTTATTTATTTCTCGCATAATCTATAATAAAAGTGCTATCTCAGAGAGCACCTTGCATAGCAATGGCGTACAATAGTTATGAAATATTAACCTTTGGCGTCAATTTAGCATTTTTATTGAATCTATCGTGTCATCTTAAGCGAGTTAATTGGCGATTAATCCCTGGTATGCGCTAACAGCATCCAAAAATCAAATTTGTGTTTTAGACACGTTTTTCTCAACCGATTAAAACAAAAATTTGACACAAAACTGCACTTGTAGACACAAAACCCCATACCAAATGTCATATATTTGAATCATTGCATTTTGGAATTATCGCGTTTACAAGTTTCTGAAAGTACAGACCGACATACAGTCAACCCGTTGCTGGAATTGGCTCAAACTTTGACAGCTGTCTACACTACAGATGTTAAATCTGTATACTGAATTTTATCTATCCAGCTCTCTCCATTTTGTAATTATCGTGTTAATTTAGATTCGAACAGCCGGATAGACGGACTTCCTCTGAACAGATTTTGCACAAAATTTGATAGAAATCAGCAAATTTAAAGCAAAAACCGTATACCAAATTTCATCCTTCTAGTTCAAAACGTTTTTGAGGTATCTTTATTACAGACAGGTACAGGGAGATTTAAACGTGTAGATCCCTCAAAATCCCGAGTTCGTATTTTTTGAGCATCACTATACTATACTACGTAAAGCAAAAAAGTGTACTAAAATATAGCTGCGAATGTTTCATTGATAAAATGTATGGTAAAATCAAACATAATAAAGGATATACCTACCTTTCTTATTCTTGATTATTCTTTATATTTGAGACGCATTGTTTCGACATTGTTTCCGAATTTTATCTATCTAGTTCTCTTCATTTTGTAGTTATAGTGCTAAATTATATATAAATAAGCGGACTGACAGACTTCCTCTGAACAGATTTTGCTGAAAATTTGATACAAAACTACAAATTTGATTTTACATAAAGGCTGACCCCTGGAGGGCATCACCTCGAAATGAGGATGAGATGCTTTTGGCGTGGTGGTTGGATCTCGCCACCCTGGAGGGTACATAAATAGGTGGGGGATCTGATTGCTCCCATCGATGACGGGACGTACTTCCTTCGGGGAGGGTTGTACCGAGGCCGGTGATGGCTCTTAGGACTGAACCACAGTTCCCGCCAGTGTTGCAGTTGCGGCGGCACAATCATTCAGTTTTATGGTTTAAATCCGGGGGGCTTTCGTGGCGGGTCGGAGAGTCAAATGGTTGACTTGACATAAAGGCTGTTTACAAAATTTCATTCATCCAGATCAAAGCGTTTTTGAGTTATTTGTATTACAGACAGACAGACAGATGGATATTTCCCAAAAACGTGTTTTTCTAACTCAGGCAAGTTCAAAACATGAAGATTTCTCAAAATCTCAAGTTCGAATTTTTTTGACAGTCATTATACTTTCTATATAATACGTATACGAGAAAGTAAAAAGAAAGCTGCCTTGTCGAAATATTTAAAAAGTCCCCTAATCCCGTGTCGACTAACTTTCTTATCAGTTTTTCAAATAAAAAAAGAAATCGTAATCAATTTCCGTTTCTTAATGTTTCAGCGCAAGCCCAGTTGGCAGCCTTTTAATATCACATGCTAAAGATAAGACTAAATAGATAACAGAAAAACACGGAAAGGCGCGTATACTTCTTTCTACGTAGCAACTTTCCTTCCTTTTGAGCTGGGACAATACACGGTTAATTTTTTCTGTAATTTTCAATTATTTCGGAAAGGAATGGCGAATCAAAATGAAAACGAGAAAAAGTGTTTCACTTTCATCTGGAAAATAGAAAACGCAAGTTATTGTTCGCAGAAAACGGGTAAATTTATTGATAGCCCTCGTTTTGTAGTGAGTGAAATGAAAGGAATGCAATGGTTGTTGAGATTGTATCCTGTTTTTAATGGAACTGTGTTTCTCTTAAACTGCCTTACGTTCGCTTTAATTAAATTGTCAGTCAGAAAAGAAGCGAAATCGACAGGAATTGAATGGCAAATCGATCTTTTGGCATCAAATGGCAAAGTACTGCTATCATGCCATCGGAAAAAAGATGATTTAGGAACAAATGAGTTGGACGTATACAGCGATGTTACATATGGCCGTTCAGAAGTGTTTGATACAAAAAAATCTGAATATCTACCACAAGGCACTCTTACTGTGCGTTGCAGGATATGGAAAAAAGACGGCGAATTCTCGGAAAATATACAGTGGACAGGTCGCACTTGCTTAGGGGTTAAGACAAGGTCTTTCTTGTGGGAAGTGGGAAATTTCAGCAGTTTAGAATCGAAGAAAAAACACACTTACGAAATCAAATCATTTGAGACTGATGAAAATTTAATATCTTTGGATCTGTTTCTAAATGCTGAAGAAATTAATTTTGCTGTCACGCCGATAAATAAAGAAATAAAAACTTGCAAACTCGAGTTTTCCCCAGTAGATACTTCTGGAAGCACATTTGATCTTCAAAAAGATGAATTTGATTTTGATGTGTATGGTGGCAGTAATCAATCATCAATATGTCTTATAAAGTCAGAATTGATGGGAAAGTGCGATGTTCTTTCCTTATGGTGCGTGTGCAGTTTCTCCACAGGGACAATACTGGAAGAAATAGAAAGTGTCAGTATTAACCCCATCAATTTTGAAAACAGTGAAACAAAAAATCATTGCTTAGATGCCGATAATACTTTTAAAGATGCCTTAATTGATGATTTCAAATCAATGTTGAATGATGCCATTCTCTCAGATGTAAAACTAAAGACGAGAAACAACAGCTATCCGGCCCACAAATGCATACTAGGCTCCAGATCTCCGGTGTTCAAGGCTATGTTTTCGAACGACATGAAAGAACGAATTAAAAATAGTGTCGACGTTGAGGATTTGAGTGAAGACACTGTCTCGAGGATGCTTCGTTATATTTACAGCGCCGAAGTCGGAGAATTGGAGTGGGCTGCTGCAACTCAGTTGTATGAAGCGGCCGATAAGTATGAAATCCTCACACTGAAGGATGCATGCTCGTCCTACCTGAAAAAGAACTTGTGTTTAAACAACGCGTGCGAAGCTCTGATATTGGCCGATCTCCATCAAGACGGGAATCTAAAAAGTTTTGTACAAGACTTTATCTTAAGACATGGTAAAGATATCATCAATTCTGAAGAATGGGAACATTTGATGGAGACAAATGTGAAATTAGCCGCTGAAACAATGCGTCTCAAGTATAAAGAATAGTTAAGTATAAGAAAGGTAGGCATATCCTTTGTCATGTTTGATTTTACAATATATTTTATTAATGAAATGTTCACAGCTATATTTTAATTTCTCGTATACGTAGTATAGTATAGTAATCGTTAAACAAAATTCGAACTTGAGATTTTGACGGATCTCTACGTTTAAACCTTTCTGTACCTGTATGTAACAAAGTTACCTCAAAAACGCTGTGAACTAGATGAATGAAATTTGGTAATTCGGTCTTTAGATTACATTTGTAGATTTCTTTTAAATATTCACAGGAAGTCCGTTTGTCAGGCTGTTCGAATATAAGTTAACACGATAATTACAAAACGAAAAGAGCTAGATATATAAAATTTTGAGACTCAGATTTAACATTTATAATGTAGATATCTGTCAAATTTTGAGTCAAATCAAACTACAGCTGACTGTCTATAGGTCTGTACTTTTAGACACATGTAAACGCTAAATATTTCAAATGACTCAAATAATTCACATTTGGTACGGGATTTTGTGCCTACAAGTGCAGTTTTGTATCAAATTTTTGTTTCAATTGGTTGAGAAAAACACAAATTAGATTTTTACACTATTAACGCGTTCCACGGATAAACCGTCAAATAATTCGCGTGGGATGACACAGTAGATTCAGTAAAAATGCAAAATTAAATAAATTAAAGTAAATAAGTAATACAGTGTATAAAATGTAAGTTATTCGTAGAAATTTTTTAATATAAATGCAAAAGAATTCTTAATATTTTTTTAGTTTAAATGTTTTAGTTTTAGTACAAAAGTTACTATTTCGTAATTGTTGTACACCATTGCCATGTAAGGCGTTCTCTTGCATGACAAGATTATTAGAAAGTACGCGAGAAAGGTTTTGGGAGACCAATACCCTGGTTTATTTTAACTGTTATTTATTACATTTTTGTATAGGAACTCAACGAATTTTAATTGTATAAATTTCGACCACGAAATTTCAATGTTTCAGGCCTTCATGTGACTGAAAAATACGCTTATGTAATTAATTATACCTGTCTGTCTGCGAAAACAATAACTCAAAAAATGTCTTCAACTGCATGGATAATATGTGGTCTTTACACAAAATAAGTAGATTTCTGTTAAATTTTTAATGGATCCATTCCCGAGAAAGTGGTCTCATAGGCTGTTCGAATATAAATGAACTCGGTAATTAAAAATGTAATGACTTTGATAAATGAAGTTTGGTACATAGTTTTAGCATAAACGAATTTTTGGGGCATATTGTGTAGATACTTGTATTCCAGTCAAGTCAAACTCTGAAATGCATGTATAAGAGCAATATAGCCTTTGAAAATTGTAAAATGATTGTCAGTGCTAACACCTATTCTTAATTAATGAAGAAGTATTGTAATCGCTAAAAAATTTGAACTTAAGATCTCGACGAATCTTTACATTTCAAATCTTCCCAAATGTAAAGATTAAAAAAAAAAAATTAAGCATTATGTTGGTCTGTGAACACAATAAATTAAAATCAGTTTGAGATAAATGGCTGAAATTTGGTTAAGGGAATTACGACCAAATTTGCAGATTTCTATGAAGTTTTGAACGAAATCCGTTCTAATGAAATTTCTCTTCCAGATTATTTGAATAAAAGTAAACATGATAACTTTGAAACAAAAAGAGCTAGATGGGTAAAACTTGGTAACCCATTTTAAATGAAATCTATGTACAGGAAGTCTGTCTGTCTGTGAATGCAAGTGAGCATGATAACAACACAACGCAAAGAGCTAGACTGATAGACAGTTTGAATATCGCAATTGTCGATCCGTTTCAAATTTAAATGATATCCGTTCAGCTGGCTGATCGTCTGTCGGCCCATGCAATTGCAAAAATGCTTTTTTTTTTAGATTTCCTTGAATCCAAAAATGATATTTTTGAAATTGTGTTTGTCTCTTCACTTCTCTGTGAAAATGAGAACTCAGAAATTTCTCAGTTTATCTTAATTATTCAGAAAGCTTCTAGTTGAATAAAATTTACCGATAAAATTCTGTCTTTAAACCTAAATTATAGAACTTTAACAGGCCAGGATAGCCTGGTTGGTAGGGCGTTGGATTCGCATCCCTTGGGTTGCGAGTTCGAACCCAAGGGCCGAAAATTCTCCGTGTGTGTGGTTACTGGCGCACGCATAATCACAAAGTTCTCCATGTCGAGAGTAATACCACTGGGGATACTGGATCAGGGGTGATCGTTCCCTGATTCAGGTCTAAATTACCATGGTGGATGAGTGAATGAAATGCAGGGATGATGTGCGCCCCGTAAAAAGGATTGTGACGTGTGTGTAGCTAAGTCATACTCTTGGCCCTAGATGGCGCTACTAAAAAACAAGAAACGCACTCTTGGCTTAAAATCACTGACTTCTAAATTCAGTAGTGGGCTTGTCTATGACAAGTGCAATTAGAAACAATAACAAATTTTGGTTAAAATTTTTTTGTTTGGAAAATTTATTTGCCGGTATATTTACCCGTAACAAGATGAATTCAAAAACACAACAAACTAGACAGATTACATTCAGCATGTGATGTTAATACCTTCTTCTTCTTGCGTACAGCCGACCACCCCGCCACCACTGAACGAAGTAGTATCGACAGGATTTGTAGTGGCCGACTGCTATCTTTAGAATTGTTCATCCTTGCATTGACCGGTTTGTCAAACTATCATTCTCTTCGAGGTAACTGACCACAAATTGGTCAATTACTTTCCAATTTCCTTATCTGCAAACTCTCAAATAGTTGATAAAAAACTGACAATTTTTGACATCATGTCCTTCAGAGTTTTAAGATTATCTGGTACCATCAGTACTGTGCTTAAGTCATTATTTATAATTTTCAGATTTTTTCTTACCTCCGAGATTTCAATACATTCCTTAAAATAGTGGTAAACAGTACCGATTACACCACAAATGCATTTATTGTCCTGCATTCTTCCAAATCTTTGGAAATATGCAGGAAATCTCCCATGTCCAGATATAATTTGAATTATCAGTGGATGGTATCTTCTTATTTTTATTTCTGGATTAGGAATAAGATCGAAAGTTACTCTTCCGTTTTTGGACATATACCATCTGTCAAACCATTGCAGGTTTATTTCTTCTCTTAATTCCCATTTTAAAACACCATTCGATTTGGGGACAACCATATCAACACCCTCTTTCTGTGCCGCCAACTTTGCATATTGATCCGCCTTTTCATTACCATATATCCCAATATGGGTCTTAACCCAATTCAACTCTATCCACTTGTTAGTTTTTTCACTTTTTATCTTTTCTTTTATCGTCCATATTTCCTTATTACAATTGTGAGATGATTGTATGGCTTGTAGGACTGACAGAGAATCTGAAAAAATTGAGCACTTCTGTCCGTCCTCCACCCTTTCACAATATTCAATGGCCATCTTTAAAGCTTGCACTTCTGCCTGGAAACTTGTGGCATGGTTCGATAATTTCACAAGACTTTTATCGATCTCTTTCCCATAGTAGTATACTACTATTGCAGCTCCTACTTTATTTTCATCTTTTGAACCATCTGTAAAAATTTCTATTCCATCCATATCTGGGATTTCCATTTGAAAACCATGAATAAACCATTCTGCAGGATGTTGTTCGAACTTGTCAAAACACATCTCGTAATCTTTTTTGCTGAAGCATTTGTTTCCTATTTTAACTTTATTACTAGAAGTTCTTATTTGAAATTTAGTGAAAATTTCTGTTGCTCTGAGGTCCATTGGCAAAATTCCCGTTATCACTTGAAGGGCTTCTGTAGAAATGGTTCTATATGCCCCAGACATAATGATGAGAGGGCGCCGTTGAATTGAATTTAGCGTTTCTCTGATTTTCTTTAGATTTAGCCTATGTCCCCATGCTCCGTGCCCGAAAAGAACAAATGGCTCAATAGCCCCAGTATAGATTCTTCTTAGATGGTATTTCCTTTTTCCATAACATTTATCCGCAACTGTCAGTTTATATGTTAATACATCCACTTTTTTCTTGACCTTACTAAAATGCGACGTTAATGTTAATTTACTGTCCCATGTATTTAATTTGATTTGACACATTTATATTGTTATTGCCCATTTTTATGTTAGGCGGATCTGTTAATTTTAAACGTTCTCCAAATGTAATAGGCATTTGAATTGTTTTCCTTTCATTAAACTCAAGTTTATGTATTTTGCCCCATTTTACTAGCCTATGAATGATTTGTTTTCCTTTAATTTCCAGTTCATCTTTTGTTCTTCCCGAGATTATGAGCAGCACATCATCGGCATACGCCTGTATAAAGCAGTTCACTGGAAGATTGATTGTAAATGCAGAATTCATAACCAAGTTCCAGAATAACGGTTCGCTGCATGAGCCCTGTGGCACTCTTCTATCCATTATAAATTCCCAATCATTCTCTCCATCTTCGCAAATACATTTCCTTTCATTTAAGTAATCTTTAATCACTTCAAAAATATTGCTCGGGCAATTCATTTTTATAAGGGCATATAAAATGCTTTTCCTCCATACTAAATCAAACGCTCCAGCTACATCCAAAGATATAACTGTTGTTTTTAGTTTTTGATTCATCGTATCTTTTATTTTACTCCATAGTGCATTTTGGGCTGTTTCACAAGAGTGGTTATATCTAAAACTATGTTGATCATGATGCAGTCTATTTTGTGCCGTTAATAAGTGCTGTACTCTTTGAGTTATCAGTTTATCAAAGATTTTACTTGCTGTTAGCAAACAAATTGGTCTATAGGATTTAGGATCCTCTAAGTCTCTATTAGTTTTAGGAATTAAAATCAGTTTTGCTACCTTCCACTGATTAGGGAACGCACCTAATTCTAGGCACTTGTATAACTCTAAAAGTATGAGTGGATTCTTTCTGTTAATTTCAGCAAGCATCTCCATCGTGATGTTTTCTAATCCAGGTGTTTTCTTTTTAGCCATTTTATTAATCGTTGTTCTTATTTCATTAATTGTGAATATTTTATCTTTTTCTTTTGTTTTATATAACTCAATACTTTTCCTCATTTTCTTCTGCTTTTTATTCTCTTGTTGAAACTGTTCCTCTTTGAAAAAACATCTCACAATAATTTCAATAGTTTCTTTTGTATTTTTGGTTTTTGTTCCATCCTGTTTTTTGACACCATGCAAAACTGTTTTCCTTTTCATTTTATCTGCCGCTTATTTATAAGGTAGCTCAAAAGGGTTCATTCTCGTTATTTCGCTACATAACTTTTCAAAGCATTCAATACTTTTCTGTCTTAACATTCCTCTGTATATTGATTCATTTTTTTTTTATAAATTTGTCTTCTCTTCATTCTCTCTTCAGTGTTTTTACATCGTTGGTATCTATGCCGCAAGGCTCTTGTCAGTTTTCTTTGTTTCTCCAGTTCAGTGTCCCACCAGGGGACCCTGAGAAGATTTGTGTCTTTACTGTTTGATCTTTGGCTAATTCCTTGAATGAATTCTGTAAATTCTATTATCCATACTTCCAAATCTTTTTTTAGTTTTTATCCTTTGCATTGTTTCGCTAATATTAGCATATTTTTCAGCCACTTGAGAACTAATTTTTCGAATTTTCCACTTGCTTAATTTAAATTTTTCTGCTGAAAAAACTTTGTCACCCATATTAATTTGAAAATCCAAAAAGCCATGGTCACTCAAAGTACTTTGAATTACCTTCCAGCCCATTACTCTGTCATGCAGGTCTTTAGTTGTTAAGGTGACATCAATCCAGCTTCTTCCACGTGCAGATTGAAACGTTGGCAATGAGTTTGGATCAATCCAAATAACAAGGTTCTTCTTAAAGATGAATTCTATGAACGAGCCGGCTTCATCTTGTGGTCTATGATCGGGAATTTCATTTCCCCACAGATGACTATGAAGATTGAAATCTCCTCCAATAAGTATGGATGATGTCTCCAACTGTTCAAACAGATTTCCAAGTTCTCTGCAGATTTCTTCTTTATTGTGAGTCGGTGGGAAGTATGCTGATACCACAGTAATTTTACTATTTCCCACTGATAAATTGGCTGCTACTATGTTTTCGCTAGTAAATCTTGTCAAAACAGAAATATTTTGTTTTCTTACTGCTATAATCGCCTTCCCATAAGGGTGAGAAATTATTCTCCATCCTAGGGGAAGTCCTATTATTTTTCCTTTCATTGTATATGGTTCTTGTAACAAGTAAACATCTGAATATTGTCCCCAAACAAATTTTGGAGTTCCTTTGCCGCATATTTACCCCGACCTATATTATGTTGAATAACACGCCAAAAATTATCATTGAAAGGCTTATTATTCATAATTCGTTTGTTTAATCAACTGATCTCTCTCCCTGATAAATACAGGGCAATGCTCCGATGTTGCAATATGGTCCGTTCGAATCATAATGTTTGTTCTTTTGCGATACTCTTTACAGTTTCTGCATTCTGGAATTTGCTTTGTGCAATTTTTATAGTTATGCATTTCCAAGCACCTGGAGCAGCTATCTACTTTTTGCATACATTTAGATCGAACATGCCCATATTTGAGACATTTAAAACATCTAAGGGGTTCCACAAATTCTCTACATCTGTACGATCCGAAACCACACTGTAATCTTGCTTTATCTTTAATTATTCGGAATGCTTTCGGGTCCAAACTTATAATCCAGTGAGACGAGCTACCTCTTCCTTTTTTCCTACACAGAACCCGCATATTCTCTACTATGTCATTGCTTAGCTTGATTTGATTGAGAAAATCCAATTCCTCTTCCTCCCTGGGTCTCTCACTCTTTTCCACATCATAAATAATGATTTGAGGCATTCTTATCTGTGGAGTAGTAGCCTTGCATACATTTTGCAAATTTGTATGACTGTTAATTGCATCTTTTAACTTTATTACCATTTCCGGTGTTTCAACTTGAACCAGAACAGCATTTCCCGTTGCTGGCTTCAACCCCAAAATTTTAATTTCCATCCCCTTGGGGCTGATATTCGCTCCTAATGTCTTTCTCATTTTAATCGATGAGTCAATTGCCTCTGTAATTGGTCTCACCACCAGTGTAGGCAGATTTGCTTTAGGTCTTAACAATGGTGTTTTATTATCTTTTTCATTCGCATGTATTATTTTTTGTTGAATTTGATTCCTGTCTTTCCCCACCAACAGCTTTTTGAAGGCTTGGATCCTTTTAATAAAAGTTAAACCTGGTTTTAATGGAATTTTTTTACCCACTATGCCATCACTGTTGAGATTTTTAACCACATTTGCGAATGTTGGTCCATGATTATCATCTGTTGAATTCATTTTGGTTACAGAAGAATTTGACAAAACATTCAAAAATAAGTCTCTCAATTCTTCAGCCGCATTACCCTCAATCCTAAATTTATTGATAATATTTTCAAATGTTTCTAATATTCCCAATGGACCAAAGGGTTGCTTATTTTCCTCTATTATTTCGTTATCACTTGCATCCACATTCTTTGCCTTTTTAGCATTTGCAATACCATGATTTCATTTTTTCTCTTTGCCTTTACGAGGAATGCACGGTCTTTTATCTTTAGGACAATTTTCCCCTGTTTTCATTTTTACATTTTTCTTTTTCCGTTTTGTGGCCATTTGTATTTTGCTGCCAGTCTGCATTGACGGTTCAATTATCTCATTTGAATCAGAATCCGATGATTTTTTAAAGTCTTTATATGTCAATCCTTTAAATCCTTTAATTGGAGTTGGTGTATCGGGGATTATCATTCCCACTCCCTTTGGCGAGTAAAATAAATTCTCATCATCAGTTAGAATATCGCTATCATCAGCAAAGTGTTCTCTATCCGTCTTGTTTATGTTTGATTCCATTTTTTTCACGAAGTCTAAATTTCTAGTGCGACAGTGAGTAAAGCTTAAGCAAGCTTTTAACGAAATATTTGGAAAACTTTCCCAATTTTAAATTTGAATTATTAGAAACGCATGTAAAAAACTGTCCAAATAAAATCTCAAATTTTTTTAGCAATAAAAAAACTATCTAAAATGTAACAAGAATTTCTACTAATTAGATGCACTCAAGAGAACTGAAATTTTCCAAACAGTTTTGTTGTCAACTAATATTCAACACATTTATGGACACTTTCCATAAATTGGAATTTAAAATTGGTAAAAAAATCACAAAATAAGAGTCTGCACAATAAAGAAATCTTTGGATACAGTAGGACAATATCCGAGTCCTGCAAATAGTTCATGCACTGAACGCAGATATCGATAGCAGTTTCTTACATGGTAAACACACAACAAAATGGCTACTCAAACAAGTGGGCGTTTCTGCCACAACTACACTTCAGAAAATCAAAACTTCTAAGATGCTAAAGAATTTTGAAATAAAATTCAAAAACCTGTTAATCCAGGGTTTCAGCTACACTTGATCATCACATTCAACAGAAATTATCCATCATTTTTCATTTAATAGCCATATTTTGAAGAGCACAAGAAAATATCAACTACCTGTGATGTTAATAACCAAAATCGTAGATCTGATTTAGGACTGGATATCCATGATTCTCTCAAAGATTAGTTTTTAAGCATAAATCTACGATAAACATTGGGACTATGTTATTTTAACAATCTCGCGTCTGTTTCAATTATTTTATTAAAAACATTCCCAATTAAATCAAATTTGCGTGATTTCCGTTAAAATGTATCTGCCCAATTCATCTATTTTTTAACTTCAACGCTATTTATTGTAGCTTCAATTTCTCATGTAAAATGTAATATCACGGATATTACACACAATTTCTCCTTTGTATGTAACAACCAGCAATGTAATAACGAGCTATCCAATGAAACAACAATATAAACGATTTAATTAATCTAAAAACGAAGTATATTATTAAAACATAATGCAAAAAATCGTTTTAAAAATTGCCAAAATTCAAAAAAAAAAAAAGTTACGCTAATTCTTAATTAATAAAAAAAATTTTAAATTGCCCCGAAGTGACCTCTGAAATATATCTGTACCCAGTTTGGTAGCTCTAATTCAAACGGTACATTCTATAAAATGTTACACATACATATAAGCGCGCACGGCTGCCCACATATTTTTCTTAGTCATTGTTAGAGATAGCATGAAAAATTATTTCATTGATGGTATTTTTCTGAAGATTAGCTAAAGTTTTAAAAACAGCAGAAGCTATGTTCGCTTTATGGTTGAGAATGTGTGTCAATAAGAAAATAAAGGACCATTTCTATTAATAACTAGCCGCCTTTGGCGACCAGCAGGTTCGCCAATCTTAATGCTCGTTAAAATTTTAATAATTAAATATTTTATGTAATTCTTACTTTTACAGCTTCTTCATCAAAATATATTAAAGCTTAAAATTTTGATAGTCATATAATTCACTAATAATATTATAAAGGCCTTCAGCCATAATGTAATATGTATCTCTCTCTAATTTCTGTTAGCTGTCGTAGAATTTATGCTTTAAATTAAAGGGGAAATGATTAATCTGCAATTAATATAAGAAAACTTTTTTATTGAAATAAGGCCCTTTTTTTAATACGAGTTATGAAAACAGAATCGCTGTGTATTTGAACTTTATGGGCACTAAAGAATATCTTTCTTAATTTATATAATATCTCAAGAAGTTTTCAACAAAATTTTCTCAGATTCATCATGAACAGATCGATTAAATAACATTGTTTAGTTTTAAATGCATCATACACTAAGAAAATAAACAGAATCGTTTGAAATAATCAGTCGAAGACAGGTTAAAAAAAAAACTATTTAAAAAACGATGTACTTAAAACTATAAGCATATACAAAAAATATATATAACTAACATAAATACAATTTAATTACAAAAGCATGCAACTAACCTAAAAATAATTTAAATCAAGTCCGCATCCATTAAAAATAGCTGTCTTCAATCAGAAAACAATGCGCATGCGTGAATTTTCAACGCCAATTATGGTAACGCAAATGCGTGAATTTTCTATGCCAGTTGGGGTAACACTATGCAGATTAGAAATTTTTAATTTCTTTTATTCTGTTTTATTTTAATTCAAAATTACTTCAGAATGAATCTGAAAGATCGATTAATTAACAATGTTTAATTTTAAATGCATCAAACACTAAGAAAATAAGCAGAATCGTTTGAAATAATCGGCCGAAAATATATTAAGCCTAGCGTGAGGGAAAAAAACTGATGCCTTACTCATTTGGCGGTGGGGAAATGAAAAGATTTTTTGGCGGGAAAGTTAGTTTTTAATTAATAATTAAAACTTCAATTAAAAATTTAAAAAAAGAGAACGCAGGTGCTCATTCCCGACCTCCAAGGTATGCACGTGCCAAATTTGTTAGCTGTAGGTCGAAAGGTTTGGCCTATAGAGCGCCAACACACACACACACACACACACACATTGAGCTTTATTATAAGTATAGATATAGATTAGGGGGCTTCGTTCTCTGCTCGTTTTCGATTGCCAATGCATGATTGCCATGCATTTCGAGTCATGCATGTTAATATCTAAATATTGATTCAATTTTTCAATTTTTGGCGCCAACGCAGCAGCTTCATGATCAGCTTTTCTTTTCAAATTGTCAGATTCCATCTCGGTGTTCCTTCGGATTTTGATATCGCTGGATGCCCCATTACTATTTAAAAAAATGTAGGGTTAATACATGTATTGCTTAGGTATTCGGACGATTGTAATTGACGGAAGAAAAATTACCGTAACTCGATAAAGGTAAGCAAAACGGAAGCTATTCTTCAGTGTTGCTACAAATGGTGCATCTAAAAGTAGAATTAATAATTAATATTGTTCGAAACTCATTTGTTGTTAATTTAGTGATAATTATGGCTTTACTTTTCTTTTTCATCTCCATGTCACCATCAAGTGTAGTATAAATACCTGCTAAGATATAATAATAATTTTCATTAAATATTACGAACAATATTGGCAAAACAATTCTCAAATGTCGTGGGTCAGGGGAATCACTATCTAACAACCACAAAGCGAATAAAACGCGAAGTTTACATTTAAAAAAATTATATAGAAAATAAAGAAAAGATAAAAAAATAATATATATATATAAAATAAAATAAAATAATAGAAAGAAAGGATAAAAGAGAATTTGTGTGTGTATTGGCATCCTACAGGCCAAACCCTTTGATTTACAGATATCAAATTCTGCACATATATACTTTGGAAGGTGAGAATTTGCATCCCGAAATGATTTTTTTACAAATTTTAATTAACTAAAAATTAGGATAGATTTTGGTGTTTCTTCAAATTTATTAATTTCCGAAAATATTACACCATCAAAATAAATTTTACGTTACTTTAAAATTCGTAAGATTATATTTTCGATTATACAATTTTAGTCGCCATAAAGAAATCTTTGTTCAGGTTTAAGCAACTTTCAAAGACGATTTTAAGTGTAATTTACAACAATTTTGTCATTGTTGCAAATTGAGCCTTAATCGTTTGCATTGCTGGTAGTAAAATTTCATCATTATGTTCATTACCCTATTAAATAATTTTATATTATTTCTCTTTTTACAGAATCAGAGAAATTTTCATTGAATAATCCTTTAATATATTACATAAATCATACGATAAATCATAACAAGATCATAATCATTGTTGGACGAAAGTCAGACCCCTCTCAGAAAAAATCCGTGGTTTGAATCCTTGCCTGAAGCGACCCTTGAGAAAGTCTTCAAGCCGAATTCATTTTCTTTTTCTTTTTGATTCTTTGGCTGTAAACTTAATATTAATAATTCTTCTAATTTGGTTACATAAATCATGAGATGTATTAAAAATAGATGCAAAACTTCGATATGAGAGGATTATTCTCTTTACCATTATATATATATATATATATTTAAACGTATATCGAATTCAGCAAGCAAGTTATTAGCTTTTTTCAAATTGTATCATTTCCCTTTTAAAATACTTCAGTTAAACTTCAAAGTCAGTCGTTTCAGTTAAACTTCAGAGTTTAACTGAAATGACAGAAATTCAGAGAGTCGTATAGCTTAATGAACATAGCTGCATAAGATTCCTAAAATAGTAGAATTACGTGATTATAAAATTTTGAAGTTTAAAGATGATTTGCAGAGGAGTTTATTAAGTCTAAGTTAACCCTTAGTAGCCTGATTTACGAAAGTGATTTATTTTTAATATTACTGTGTTTGCTTGAGGGTCTAGATGAAGGGAAAAATAGCTAAAGAATTAGTAGGTAGGTTTTATGTAGGGCGGAATGCCTGATGTATCAAAATTGATACTCACAAAAATAGCACTAGTTTCTTCAAGTAAAACATGCACTCGCAAAAAATAATTATATCATAGCGAAAATAATATATTCACTTACCTCAAAAGTATTTATATTCTTCAGAAAAAGAAAATATATCAAATTTGTATTCAACAAAACTTTTAGTAAAATGTGTTTACTTGTTCACTTTGCCGCGCAAGTAATATGTCATAGATAAAATAAAACAATAATGACATCTGATTTTTTTTTAAATTTCGTTGGAAAGAATATTATACAACAGTAAAATACTTACAGCCAACCTATAAAAAAAACTAATAGTAATGTGAACATTCGGTTTAAAAGATTGGTATCAAAATTGAAACTCTAGGTTATTAAGGGTTAATACAAAAGACTCAGTTATAATTTTACGTGTTATATAATCTCTGTGTATCAGCTTCACCAAAAGCATCCAGTATTAAATAACATAATTAATCAAAAATTTCATCTTCATATTTCGAATGTAACAAAATAAACGTTTAACTAAAAAATTGACAAAGTTGCTCGAATTTAAAATTAGTATATGTTGGGTTTGCAGTATAAATTTAGTCATCATATATCTCATATCTGCACATATTCTATTTCCTTTCTTTGAACAGATTTGAAACTAGCCGCCTTTGGCGACCAGTTGATTCGTCACAAATAAAATTCGTATTCATTTTCATTAAAATTTCTTATGCATAACTTGGTGCTCATGATTCCTACAAGAAAACATTTTATATTGTGACAGGATTAAAGTCGTTCTCTTTTAATGCCCTTACACATGTTTATTCATCAAATATAGTATGAAGTATCTTAATGGAATCAAATCCCATGAGATCATGGTTCTATTAAAAACGGTTTATATATCTTCTAATTTTCACGGATATGTGGCTTCACTTTTCTATTCGTTATGTAATCGGACTTCATCAAACAGAATACTTCTTAAGGTTTCAACAATAATTTGATGAATCAATGAAAACGCCTTGAATTTCAAGGCTATAATGCAATCTGTTAAGAAAAAATTATTATTCTTTAAAAAAATTATTATTCTTTACAACTGGCCAATCAACAGACTGAAAAATTTTTACAAGATTTTTAAATTGGCATTGTAGTGATTGATTTTGAAGCGTTAGGAAATAAATGTTCATAGATGGCGCTAGACAACTAGCGCGAGTGTAATTAAAAGAGTGAAGTCATTCGAGCGTTGGCTCTTGGAGAAGGAGTTACTGAGCAGGGTAACTCGAACGAAGTTGAAATAAATTTGTTAAGTTTTTCTAAGTTTGTTAAGCACTCACAAACCAGCCACGACAGGCATCATTAAAAAATTTGTTTGAAAAATGTTCCAAAACGATTTTTTGGGGCATTAATATTTTTGAGAATTACTGATGAAAAAAGGCTAACATTTCGTCGAATTTTTAATTAACTAAAGTTTCAAATTATCTTTTCAAATTCATACATAATTTAATTAACTAAAACCTACTTTTTAATTAATTAAAATTTAAAAAATTCACTCCAAGGTACAAATTTTCACTTTATAAAATATATATGTGCCAATTTTGACCATTCTAGGTCTAACGGAATGGATTGCAGAACGCCAACAATCTCTCTCTCTCTCAGAGGCGGCGGTAGAGTCTTGCCGACGGGGGGGGGGCAAGACAAATCCGACAGGAAGAAATCACAATTTTCCTAATTTGGTTAGAAAATAATTCATAATACATTTAATTTTACATTTACACATTTAATTAAAGGAAATTTTTACATTTAATTAAAAGAAATTAAGTATTTTTAGCTTCTTTTTTTTATTGAGATACTGGCCTTTCTTTCATTGTTAAAAATTTACAAAGATAGTTGCAAAAAAAATTTTTTTTTTCTCAGTTGTTTTCTTTACTGACCATTAAAAAATTGTCAATATTTGAATCTATATTTTTATGATATTTCTTGAGATTTACTCGCACTAAGATCTAATTTTGGAAAAAAATACAATTATATTTTATTCTAGATTGTAGTATATAGATAGAAACACAGGTTGCGGTAGAATGTCACAGGTGTCATTGTTGATTGAACAAATACATGTTCTCATCATGGAAGCTATTTAAAATGAAAGTAGAAATTATATTCAAAAAGTTTTATAAAAGAAATTTTTTAGAAATCCAGCACGATAAATAAAAACGAATATTTAGTGTTTTCGCAAAAACTGATTTTTTCCCACTCCTTTGTATAATCTCCTAGCTAAAATAATTTTTATAAGAATTGCAACAACGAGAGGGAATTCAGATATATTGGGTTGTTCGGAAAGTAATTTCGTTTTTTCCCGACAGAGGATTTAATTGTATTTTTTTGCACCCAACTTCACATTTAAGCCGTATAATTTTTATATGCTTTGAGAGCTCATATAGCAAGGCTTGTGTGTGAAAAATTCCAATTAATTCTACGCAGTAGGTGTCGGTTGGTGCCCTTTTAAATATGGAGAGCGATAAGCAGCATTTTCGACATATCTTACTGTTTTACTACAGAAAGGCTAAAAATGCTGCTCAAGCTAGAAAGAAATGGACACATGTGTATGGTGAAGGTGTGTTGACAGTACGCCAGTGCCAGAACTGGTTCGCTAAATTTTTTAGACTGTAAAACCTTCACCTCAAATGAGGAGGTCAAAAACCACCTCGATCCGTTTTTTGGCAGCAAAGACCAAAAATTTTATGAGCGTGGAATTATGATACTACCAGAAAGATGGCAAAAGGTGTTGGACCAGAATGGCCTATATATAATTTAATAAAGTATTTGTTTATTATACGAAAACTATCTTTCATTTCCACAAAAAAAAAAAAAAAAAAATTACTTTCCGAACAACCCAATATTTTGAAACCGAGGCGAATAAGCGAGCATGTACAACAAAAATTTACCATAGTTCGGACACGAACGATATAGAATGCTGAAAAGATACAATGATGTTTCTTAAGAAAGTTGGGGAAGATATTTTGTAAAGATATGTACAAACTTAACTATTTTATGTAAGATTGAAAAATGAGCAGCTTAGGCATTAGGTTTCCCATGTATTATGTATATGCTAAAAAGCTATCAGACTTAAAAAGACAAAGCGTTTTATTAAAAAAACATTTAGATCTAGAATATGAACTCCTCTCTCTTCCTTTTTAAGCACGTGTTCTTGTGGTTAAATACTCGTCTCCCTCGAAACTATTGCAAGCTAATATTCCTCCAAAAAATTATTTTTATCCCCTCAGTTGCATGCATTGGTTTTTCTTAACCCCTTCGTACACAATGACGAGTCTGCATCGCGCATCGAATTACTAAATTTTTAATCTACACTTAAGTGAAAGCATTGAGTAATTTAAAATGCAAAAATCACTTGAAAACTCATCAGTGCCTCAAATGACTTTACATTATTTTAGGAATTAAAATAATAATAATTTTCCTTAATAAGATGTACCAGCTAAGTAAATTCGTATGTCAAGGTATTAATATATCATGTATGAATATTCTATGAATAAATATTTTAATCAAGACATTATTATTTTATCAAGATATCTTTATCTAAAGTTTATTGGGTCGCGGTGGCCTGGTGGTAAGGTCTCAGTTTCGGAACCGGAGGATTTCAGGTTCGAGACCCGATTCTACCGAAGAACCGTCGTGTAAGGGGGTCTGTTGCACGTTAAATTCGTCCTGACCAAACATCCTCCCGCTGGTGTGGTGTGGAGAGGGGGGTGCCAGCCCAGGAGTCGTCCTCGTCATCTGATCGCGGTTCAAAATTACGAGGTCCGTCCCAAAATATCCCTAGTGTTGCTTCAAACGGGACGTTAATATAACTAAACTAAACTAAAGTCTATTAAAAATTTAGAAGCACCAGAAATTGTATAGATTTTACTGCAAAGAGTATTTAAAAGAAAAAAAATGAAAAAGAAGCTTTTTAAAAATATTTTTCCCGATTACATAGTTATAATACTGAATGCAGAATCTGAAGAATTTAGGTAGTAATTTATTTAACAAATTTAGTACATACTTGGATAAGCTCTTAGCGTAGCTAAAAAGCTACAGTAACATATATATTTATTTTTTGTCGTCATTTTCAGTCGGTAACATTTTTTTAATAATTGCAGCCAGTAAATTAGATTGCATAAAAAAGATATTTTACAGTTACTTATTCCGGCGTCCTGGTTATTTTACAGTTACAGGAACAGTACTTATTCCAGTGATTTATAATGAATTCACATAACCTGGCTACAGCAACCTAACTCTTCTTAGCATGCATAAAACACCAGAGTATCGGGAGAAAAGAGTGTTTTATTAAATTTAGTTTAGCCATAAACTAGATTTTAGTCAGAGAATTCTCACAGTGAAGTAAATAAAATAAATTTACCAATTCATCACCGAAGAAATAACAATTAGATAAATAAAATGATTCCTCTTATAATCCACAATCTCATCAAGTGATTCAATAAATTCCGAAAAACTCTATCGCCCAATTCTTGTTGTTGTTTATAATGACACTTGCCATGGACTTTAGGCCAAGGGAGCGTCTCTTGTTTTAGTAGCGCCAACTAGGGCCCAGAAAATGTCTTAGCTACTCACACATCACATTCGCTTGTACAACCCCTTTTTAGAGGGGGGCACATTCACACATCTCACAGATATAACAGATGAAGAACAACCATGCCCGAACCGGGACTCGAACCCAGGACGCCCAGGTCACGGTGAAGACGCGCTATCCTTATGCCAGGACGCCGGACCTATTCTGGTAAAATATAAAAGTATTTTTCCCTAATAATTCCACCTGCAAATAATCAAAGTGCTCGATAAAAATAATTTTTTCTCATAACTTATGATAACATCTTGGCCGAAAGACAAATATAAATCGGCAAAAATGTGACTTCTTACTCACTTGACACGTTATCGGTTATTCTGCCAAAAGTAATGCAAGTTATTAGCCGAATGAACGACATTTATATAAGATGTCTGGAAATTAGCGAACTTCCATCGTATTCAGTTCATAGACGGCCATCCAGAAATTGTCGGTAGAACGAGATAACTTATTCACCTTGTCGGATATATTGCCAAAAGTAATGTTAATTAGAAGCTTGATGAACGATATTTCAATCAAAAGCCTGAAAATCTGAGAATTTAACTTCTTCGACATCCATTGAATTGCGTTCATAGTCAGCCGATCAAACATTGTCCACAAAATGCGGCATCTCATTGACCTGCCACCCTAACGATTATTTTGCCAAACATAGTCAAACCACCTTAATAGCTACTTAATTGTTTACAACATATTAACTTTATGATGGTTTTTAACTTTTCATATTCGAGTATGTGTGCTTCTCCACAACCATTTTGAAGTGGTGAAAAATTTTGCCGACGAAACTCTCAATCTCTCGCCGACGGGGGGGGGAGCAATTGTCCCCCTTGCTCCCCTGCTCCCCTGCTGACGCCGCCTCTGCTCTCTCTCTCTCACACAAACACACACACAGAGAGAGAGACAGATATTCGTTATTATTATTATTAGAAACAAATATAAAATTGTATTCCGAATTGTCACTTTACTAGTACTAAATTTCTTTCATAACAATGCAGTATTACTTCAGTAATCCAGCAGTTGTTATACAGCAGTTTGTTATACTGCAGTATCAGTGAAGTTCGTTAGAAGAGACACATTTAAGCAGCAAAACCTATAAATATACAAACTCATACTATACAAGATGGTCACTATAAATAAGGTCCCTATAGTTAATTTTAAACCGTTAGAAATAGGCATATTCTTCCAATCGAATAAATGATCTAAATGCCGTAAAGAATTATATCTTATGTTATATCAATAAATATTTTTCTGAAAAAATTATGAATATGAAGTTTTTATACAGGCCTTGGTACAATTTATCATATTTTATAAAATAACCTCGATACACTAATCTTTTGACTAAAAGAATTATCATCGTCTTGCAATCTAAATTGCCTGAGTTATTAAATTTTGAATGTCACTATTTTAGACTTGAACGACCAACTCGAAATAAATCTCTAGTCAACGTCCGTTTCTTCTTTGAAGCGGCCATTGATTGTCTCAAAATTAAGACATTTTTTAAAATAAACACAGATAATTTCGCTGGCCTAAAATGTATTTACTGCATTCGCATCTCACCAATCAGAATTTTTTTTATTTGTTAATGTATTTTGTTCGCTATGAAAATTAAAATTAATTCTTAAGGTGGAATCCATTAAAATGGCTGAATAATGAATTAATTTAATAAATAGTGAAAATGTTTCAAAATTTAAATAAAAGCGAAAAAAATTACAATTTGAAGATCATATTCATATTAAGAATAAATATGAATCGTGTTGTCTATTCTTCTGAAATTCTTGCGAACGAAAACAAGAAAAATGTCTTTGTTTATTTTTTAACAACCTGAGATTTTTTTAATATAGGTCTCCAGTAGATTGGCTCTTTTTAGGTAGAATTTTCCACAAACAAAAGTAAGAAGATAACAAAAACTACCGCGAATTTCGGAATGAAATTTCATACACATACATAAAAAGGTCTGACTGATCGAATTATTGTAAAATATCGATTTCAATAATGGGAAAAATTGATAAACTTGGTTAATCAATTTATATAAACAAACCTGCCATTTTTAGCCATTTCCGTTGACACCAGCTTTTTGAAAATGCGATAATAAATAACAAAGATGCAGAGGCGATACAACTTTTTTTTTCTTGATGCTTGAGAAAACATTAATTTTAAGATTCATTCATATTTATTAAAATGAATTACAAATTAAATACTAAAAAACAGAATAAATCAATGCTACTTTAAAAAAATGCATATGTTCCTTTTTTTTTTCTTCATTGAATTAGTTCTTTTATACGTTGTTTATTGGATGTTCATGTTCTTTTTTTTTTTTTTCTTTTTTTTCAGAATTGCTGATATGTTTTTTTGTGGCTGCAATCATTTTTGTTTGATGTCTCATGATTTATGACGGTTATTCCATTCCATTGTTGTATTCTGATTATTCTATTGTAAACGATGAAGAATATCTATATGTATAAATTTAGTTTGTTTTAATGCATGATTGTGTGATGAATGTTGCCAATAAAGATATTCAAATTAGGCAGGGTATATTTTTTCTAAATCTATGTTGTTGTCAGTTTTGTTTTTTATACATTCGACTAGAATTACTTGATTTTTTATTTGCTTATTACCATGTATGATTTAAAATACCTCTATATAATTTATAACGATAATATTTATTAACTATATATAACATATAACTATATATAATTTCAAATTTGGAGTTGTATCGTAATGTGACGATAAGATTTGCAAATTTTTGTAGCAAGACTTCTTTCTAGAGATATTCTTTATTTTTTTAATTATTTCAATATTTTTTCAATGTGTGATAAATCAAATGAGGCTTTCCTTTTTCTTTCTATTGATTTCAAATTTTACTCAAAGCCAGTTAAGAGTCAAAGAGTCGGATGGATTTTTAAATTTGCTCCTCAGTGAATTTAAAAACTTTTTTAAACAGTATGCAACCCTCTCCAGAAATTTTTTTCAAGAGTGGTAAATCCATTAATGAATTTATTAACGTCTTCAACAAAATGAATACGATGACATTGGGAATTCGAACTTTTAGAATTCCACAAATGAATCCTTTCAAGATTTCAATAAAGAAAAGATTAATCGTCACTCGAATATGCATAATATGAAATATACTCGCATTGTTAAATTTATATTTACCTCCCAGGATTAAGTAATTTTGCTCCACAATTACTTAATCTATAAATCATATTAAATATTTCAGTTACTATATATACTTACTTATATGGGAGAATATAACCTACGGTTTTCTTTTACACATTTTTCCCACTGAAGTCTCATTGCTTGAGGTTGCTGAAGAGTTGACTAGATATAATAAAATTGAACTTGTTGAAAAGAGGCTTTTCTTAAAACAAAATGACATTCGGGAGCCACCACCTGCTTTTGTTACTATGCTTGAAGATCGCTTGTCTGGGATATAAAGATTTAGCTTACAAATCAAAGAATACAATCCTTTATGGAAAAGCTACATCACTGTATAATCTACATCAAGTGTTTGCAAAAGAGGAAAAAAAAAAAAAAAAAAAGGTTTTATCATTAGTGTAGTGAAATTAATGCTGAAATGTCTCAAGTTCTACAAAAATGTATAAATTTCCAAGGCGATCATTCAGCAACATTTAGGGAGTGGTCCTTTTATATTAAGGAACAAAATATTATGAAATTAAAATACAGAAATCATTTCACAGCTTCTAAGATGAAGCATATTTACAATCAATCGGCGAAATCTAACTACGAGGTAATTGCAAATACTCTGACGAATAATATTGAATAATAAATTAATGAAAAGAGGGAAACCACAGTGCTCAAAACGAATGAAAAGACTGAAGACATTTAATGTTAAAATGAAATAAAAAATTAATATGCTCTTTGGAATGTTCGAAAAATTAATAAAATCGCTTTCACAAAACTTGGTCACTATGAATATCTTGATGGCGATATTCTTTCTCCATCTAAAAAGAAAAAAACATTTGACAAACTTAAAAAGCATCTGGTATTCCAGTGCAATTATTTGCAGATTCATTTGGTTAGACATTTAGGTTCTTCCCTTTCTTTCAATATTTTTTAGGAGGGGGGATGGTTTATTGTGTGCTCAAACTTTTACTTTTGTCCCTCAATCTTTGTGGGTAAGTTTTTTATTTGTTTTTAAAAAAAATTTGTTTCCTCTAACGACTTTCATTTAGTGGAACTATAAGTCTTTAAAAATTAGCTCTAAGTTCTTTTTTCATTATCTGTATTTTCCAAGAAACATTCTTCTAGCATGATGATCACTTCTTGTACTGAACTCTGCTTGCACGGATTTGATTACAGAAATTCCAAAACATTCATTAAACAGGATGATCCCAACTAGTTTCTCACTTAATACCAATGAGAAAATTTTCGCTGTTGAAGTTTTTTAAAAATAACGATTTGAATTTTATTATTATTAACTTATATGCTCCTCAAGAACTCAAACAGAAAGTGAGAATTTTTAAAAAACTTTTTCGTACCTGTTTTATTTTTGGTAATTTTAATCTCCATCTCCGTTTTTGATGATCAAATCCTTCCCACAAAGTAATGATTTTGTTAAATAGCTCCAGTTTTTCAAATTCATTTTTATTTTCCTTAACACTTTGAATCCTACCGATATTGCTTGAACTAGATTAGCTTTGATATTCGATCTCTCAGTTTGTTCTACGTTTATATCTCTCTGTGATGACTGCTGTATTTCAGATTCGACTTTTCAAAGCGGTCATTGTCCGCTCAATATTACCTTGTCAAATCTGGAGCACATCTCAAAGAATATATGAATGCTCACAAATGGTGCAATTATTGGAAACGATTTTTTCCGAAAAATGCTCAATAGATCATCTATCAAAAAAAAAAAAAAAATGCATCTGACTCTTCCATTTACATATGCTGGCTTTCTTCTCCTTCGGAAACAATCTATTAAATATTTAAGTATCATTTTTTTCGAACTAAACCAAAATGGTTTTATATTAAAAAATAAACAATTGCTTAAAAGGATATTATCTTAGTCATTCAAAACTACATATTTGTAAACTATGTAAGTGTAAACCATTTAGTGCAATAATTTTTTTTGAAGAACATCTATTTACTCATACGAAATCTCAGGTCTGTAAAATATGCGAGAGTAATTTTTGCTTCAAATGCTACCTTAAGAAGACTTTGACCCCACCCCCTACAAGAGAAACATATTTGCAAAATATGTAACAGTGCATTTGCTCATAAAGTTTTCTTTAAAAAATTATACATAAAAAAACACCTTTAAATGTATAAAATATTGTCACGTAGATACTTTAGTATAGAACTTAATGACACACACAAGAGGTAGAGCTAAACCAATTTATTAACTGAACTCAGAACTGAGAATACAGTAACTGACAAATCTTCTGCTTTTATATAAGCAGAGAAAGTTCCAGAATACTCTTCTGGAGACAGTAAGAAAAGTCCAGAACACTTGTCTGGTAAACTAAAGAAATGTCCAGTATCTTCTGGAACATGAAATAAAAGAAAACATAAAATCAAGTATTTACATATGCTATTAAGCGCATTGTTTCTAGCGGGATTCGAACCCAGGTCTCTTGATCACAAGACCAGTGCCATGACCATTCGGCCATGGAGATTCGACAGTCTTTCTTCAATGCGGCAATATTTAACAGAGCATTTGTCCCCCAAAAGTATTCTCAGGAATCATTTACAAAAGAAAAAACCTTTATCGTGTAATTACTATAATAAAGCCTCCTGTAATAAACTTTATCGTGTAACTACTCGTATAGGTGAATCAAAGAAGCTCAAGATTCCTGTTTGTAATAAAATATTTTCGCGAGAAAATAATTATTATTTCATACAGAAATGGAAAGGACTCAATGTATCAGATGAGTATAAGAAAGCTTTCATTTTAAAATGCAGCATCTTACATATACGGAATAAAATATATGTGTGCGATATGTCTGCAAGAAATTATTTTTCATAAATATAAATTTGTCATTTTTTTCGTTTGTATAAAAAGAAAACAACTGTATTTAAAATATCAAAGAATTGTCTTGCTTTCAACAGAAGCATCTTGCTGTTCGACACGAAATAAAATATAATTAAATATTACCTAAAAACATATTTATGCACTCACGAGTTTTCCATATCTTACAGCGAATTGTGAGCCTATCTCGCAGTACAAACTCCGGGCTTTCTTGTAGGAACACAACATTGCGTTTTGCAAATTTGTTGGAACAGGATGCCGGATCTCTTTAAAACGATTGTTTACTCCAATTCCATGAACGGAAAACCTTTTCATCCGCGCCCAGAAATGCGAGTTCGAAATCTATTTCATCCACGCCCTTACCGTGGCAATTCGCGTTTTTCGTCAAGTACATTCCTACGTTGTTTCGACTTCGATTTCAGTTCATATACAGCCACAGTTTTCATAAAGTTTTTCCTTGTCATATTTACTATGAACTCGGAAGTTCTAATTTTCTACAACAAACTGCTCACATTTTGCAAGGCCCATATGAAAGTAAACCATATTTTCTTTTGCACGTCATTTGTCAACTACTATTCTATCCTCTTGAAAAGCAGCGAAGTTATTTGGAGAAGCGATACGCTTCTAGCAGAAACGAATTTTCCACTACATATGCCCAGTTGAATGCAGGAAGTTAAACACGCAAGTACTGCGCATGCTCATTAGAATAACAATCAAACCCCCCCCCCCCCCAATACAATCGAAGATAACACGCCGACAAGAAAATGTATGATATTGTCTTGAGCAGAAAAATGAAACATTTTACTAAAAAATCCTAGAGCATTTCAGTTTTAGAAAATGCTTTGATTCATTTATTTTTTAATAGGCATATCGCAAAAAATAAATGAATAAACGTAATAAAATTCTTGAAAATTTATTATAATTATTAGTTAATGATTTCCTCACTTAACTGTTAATAAATAACGATGTAAATAAAACCATTCAATTACGATACGTTTTAAGGAAAGAAACTTTAAACATATGTAGGATTTATTAATTGAAATGTAATAATAATTTATATAAATAATTAATATTTCAATTCATTTTATATAAGTAATTCATTAAATTTTAAATATTTAATGATGATTTCAATAACACAATATAAGTACACATTATAATCCCAATATTTTAAAATTTATAGAATTTCATTTTTTACAAATTTGGCTAATAATATTTTAAAATTAACCTGTTTATATACCCCTCACCCAGCAGTTCCAGGCCACCGTTTAATAGAAAATCCAAACTTACAAACATGGGATAAGAAATTTGGGTTTTTTTTCCTTTTCATTTACTTTCTCACATACAAAATATAATCGTCAAAAAGTTTTGACATCAGTATTTTAATGAGATGTTACTCTTTGAACCTGGAAAAATAAAACTTGTATCAGAATTTAGATGGCTTGTCTACGATCATGAGATAACACCACAAATTAGTCAGATTAAAGCTGGTTATTATATTTAAATTGTAAGTGGGAAATTTTGGGCAAAAATACATCTAAGAGAAATTTGTTTATCCAAGTGAATGTAAATATGATAAATAAAAAAAAACATTCCAAGCTAGAAAGATAATATTAAGCACATTGTTTTGTTGTTAAATTGAGATCTCCAACAAAAAAAAATTTTTTATGTGCAAAAAGACCTAGATAGATGAAACTTAGTGTTAGTGTTGCCAAAGAAATTAAATATGTGGTATTGACGAGTAATACTGCTTATAATATCTAGTAGAAATGGGGAAATAAGTATGGTTTGAAATGAGTCATATTGAATAAGCGTGATAGAAATTAGAATGGTAATTTATTTTCACAAGTTACCAATCTTATTTGGCAATCTGCATATTCATCAAGACTGTTGGTTATGTTTAGTTCCAAAAACATTATAGCTTCGTCTTCTAGGTTCTTTCAGGAAAGTATTTTTTACTTCCTTTTTAGAAACCTTACAATCTGCTTATTCATCTTGAACTTAAACGACATATCACAGCCATCTGATAAATATAATGTTACATGACATTCAACATCTAACTCTCTGATGTATTAAATTATACTATAACTGCACATTCCTTTGAATCCAAGGCAGATCTTAAAGGAAAAGAATTAGTTATATTGACTTGTATCACTTGAACATAAATTGATTAAACAGCTGGTTTGCAATCTTACTTAAAATGTGAGTTTTAATTTTTATTCTTTAGAGTAGTAACTTCTCCGAGTCTATTATTCAACAATAATCTATATAAATCAAGAGAAAGCCACAAATTTTTTCTTAAAATTTCCCTCAGTTCCATGTAAATTATTTTCATTTGTAAAACATCTCATGATTAAGCATTTTAGAAACTAAATGCATGCATTTTAACACTTTTTCTTCTCAAGGCTATTTCGCAAAAATTGCGCAGTTTTTATATTTGCGAGACATCTTTGAAACTCAGTGCCATGCATTTTTATTTACAAAATAAATTTTACTTTTGTTTCTCAAAACTGAACAATCCTATGCTTCCAAACAAATAAGTAATGATTATATAAATATAAAAAATAATGCAGAATGCACTAATATGAAATCCATTTTATTTTTCTCTTGAGCAATAAAAATATTAATTCACAATTATTAAAAATAAGAGAAAAAAAAAGCACATCCAAAACAGATATGACAAAACTAGATGTCAGCCAGACCAAACAGAAGACAAATCTCAAAGTGCAAAATTTTTAAGCTAAACCAAACACACTGATTATTTTACAGATTCCATTTAAACAATATAAATAAATATACATTACAGTATGATAGATTTCAGTTATAACAGTTACAAAAAAAATGAAAGTACAGAAAGTATGGCAGTGATAATTCTACAAATAAGTTAAACTATTTTTAAAAATATAGTTTAAGAATTACAAGATGTTTTCTTTTAAATACATTTTTTTTTCAAGACAATACTTATTTATAAAAGTATGAGCTAAAAAAATATATATGCCTTTATTATAATTAATTTAACTATATGCATATATACATATATGCAATAGAATGTTCATATGAAATATGAA
Organism: Argiope aurantia; assembly: GCA_026543865.1. Taxonomy (NCBI): domain Eukaryota; kingdom Metazoa; phylum Arthropoda; class Arachnida; order Araneae; family Araneidae; genus Argiope; species Argiope aurantia. Next base: position 43,193 of record JAPMOR010031586.1, on the reverse strand, counting down.
CTACTGCAAAAATGATTATTAGTATGAACTACCCAAGTATTATAATTTCAGCTAGTAGTTAAACATTCCTTTAAATAACAGGCATATCCCTGATATTTACACACACTGCTATCAGTGTAGGAAAATCAACTTTTAAACACTGCACAAATGAACGTTTTTTCAAAATTTATAATATATTCATTACCCTTTAAAAAGTGACTACAAATGGTATGAAAGTTCAGACATAAGATTTCACTCAAAGCATACGATTAACCATCACGATAATTTATTTGCACTAAATTTAAAATGCTATATCTTCTAAAACATTAAAAATAATATATTTACATACTGTTTTTATTGAAATAACTCGGAAATATTAGTTAAAAAAATTCATCTAACAATTTTCTTTTAATTCTTGTTCATGAGAATATCAAGAGTGATTGCAATCCTATTTCAATTGCCATTGTAAAATTTTAAATAATGGTTTTCTAGATAGAAGTCTAGAAACAGACATTAATATGATATTTTCTAGATTATTCACTCATAAAATTTCATTGATTACTACAAATATTGACACAATTGAAATTAGCAATATGCAGAATGAGAAAAAGATGAGACAACATGTATTTATTCCATCAGAATAAGTATTTCTCATTTTCCGTGCATGTGTTACCTTACCAATCTAATGTAAATGTTCTTTTATTAAAGGATATTGGAGATGCCTACATGCAAGGAATATATTTGGATTATAATGAATTTCATTAAAATGTCCAGCAATTTAATGAAATACCCAATGTTTTCTCACAAAACTGTGTCTAGAAAAATTTGCATACATTTTTGATAAAGGGAATAAATAGCATTTTACTACCTGTTCTTCAAGTTCTAAAATATTAAGAATTCGATCATAATACACCTAAGTAATTAATAAATGGACACTTTTGTTCTATAATAATTTTCATTTAATACATATGGAGTTTAGAATGTAAAAAGTTTGTAATGTTGGATCACAATCACCTTTGATATACAATGAATTAAACACAGGAGTATTTTTCCCATTACTTTGCTCTCATAAAATTTTAGAATTTTTCTTTAACCCATTGACCTACGACTATCCAACACCTGAAATTTCCTTAAAAGACAATGCTTGAATGTACAAAGAACAATTTTCTACATTTCAGCTATTATTGCTGAAACTTGTTGGGACGACTTACTATATTCCAACTGGTTAAAGGGTTAAAAACTAAAGTTTCCCCCCAAAGACATTGATTATTTTATTAAGCTCTTTTTTCTTTTGTTTTTAAAGCTTATATAACGATTCAATAGTTGAAATTCATCACTGGTAGTTATATGATTCGTTCTTATACATAACTATCAAGGCTATATTTAACACATTCGCTACCATGATTTACGCCCATGATTCTGATCACAAATTCAATTAAATGACCCATTCTTTGCTACAGCTTAACTGTAGTAGAGAGGAGGTTATCTAATTCAATAGCACAAATGATTCACAGGTAAGCGACACAGTGGCCAATGTGTTAAATTTAAGGAAACATGCCCTTTTCTTCCACTTGCTAAGACAAAAATTAGATTAAGACAGGCACATTGACATACAAATGTATAATAATTAATAAACAAATATCAATAAGTTAAAATAAATACACTTTTACAAAAATGAATGAAATATTAATACATCAATCAACAAAATATTACTCAAAAAGATTATATTTTCCACTACATAAATAGTTTTCCAAAGAAATAGAAAATAAGGTATTCATTATAAGTGGGAAAAAATAATGAAAGAAATGTATCGATATACAGGTACATGAATAACTATCACAAAAATAAATGAACACGTTACTTAAAATAACCTTCAAATATGACAAAAGGGGGGGAAAAAAGTGATCTATGCACACAAGATGTCTTGCATCTTATTAAAGTGTATAAAATAATGGGGAGGGGGGGGGGAGGGGAGGGAAATTCTCACTTAAAAATAGTCCTGAATCACTGAATGTGATGCATCTTTGGTGCTGTGGCAGCTTTGAAGTGGCAGTGATGGTATTTTATAAGACATTTTATCAACAAATATGATAGGAAAAAGCCAGGACAAAAACTTCACTATTATTTTATCATAAATCTTCATTTAACAATAAGTTATACACATGGAACAAATTATTAAAGTATATTGGCCTCAGATCATAGTCTTTTTGATAATATAATTTAAAATACATTCAAACCTTGGTTTAAGATTTGTATTTTGAGCTTTTAAAGAATTTTAATGCTTCAAAGACACAAGGGAAAAAAAAAAAAGATCCTTTTCAAGCAATAAATATTTTAGTTCTTATTTCTATTATCAATTCTCCTCCACACAGGCTTTAGTAAAATTAATTTTTCCATTTATTATTTGCAATTAAATTCCAATACATCGGGGTCCTGACTTCTTCCTCATTTCGTATATCAAATAAGATGAACAATAAATTAGCAAACCAATTTTAGGATAAATAAAATGGTAAATATCTTGTAAAATAATCCTATAAATAGTTTGTATATATCTTTTAGAGGTAATTTCCACAATCACTTTAATGAACTGATTCAAGATGAAATTAGTATTACATGAAAGAATGAAATAATAAGTGCAACAAGTCTCTTTCCCCTGAAAATCCAACAGATTTAAATCCAAAGAAATTTACTACATAAATGTGAAAATACAATGACCATAATCAAAAAAAAATTATGAATTGAAATTTTAAATTGAAAGATCCTTTAGGACCAGTAGATGTAAATTTGATAGAAACTGACAGTCAATGTTGACTTTCCAATTAATGAAAATTTTTTCATTGCAATACATTTCATTGAATTAAAAAATTGGTAAAAACTTTGACTAAGCGTGAAAGTGAACTTTGAAGCAAAATTATAATTTTGGGTCAATTGTAGCTTTAAAATGTAAAATAGTGAATGAATATTTGTTTAAAATACAATTTTCACATCCCATAATATGAATTATTCTCAAACTAAATATTGGACAAACAAACAAACAACAACAAAAAATCTTTTTGCAAATTAATTATTTGTACTATGTGAATATTTACACCATTCTTTGAAAAATGTATTGGTAACTAGTGAATAATAATTTAATAGCCCCCCAAAAAGATTTTTGTCCTAGAAATCACTAATCTAGAAGAAATTTTAATTAATAGAAATTATATGAGAGGTCAATAAATAAATATAAAAGAGGAATTGAGAAGAATATAGACTATTAAGAAGAAAATTCATGTTTAAATATAAACTTGCAGGTAAATAATTTATTATGCAACACATATGAATGAATGAATGACAAAAAAAAATAATAAATAAAATAATGAAACAAATCAGTAACAATTACAATAAAAAAAAATATTTCAAAAGAATTAATTCTCTCTGGTGCTAATCTATTATTAATCCTTTAAATATTAGGTCAAACAAAAAATTAAATAAACAAGACATTTACATTGTAAAATATAAACATTTAAAAACTAGTTTTACATTAAATACAAGTAAATCACTAATACAGATGCAAACTACTTGTGCTTCGAAAAAAAAAAAGAAAATGTGATGACATCATGGAAAGAATCTTGATTTCCAAAATTAATTTCTTAAGACACTTCTGGGTTCCAATTAAAAAAAATGCTCACAAAAAAAAATGAAGCTACAATTTTAGTTCATATTCCCTTGGAAAAATTACATGATGTAATCAAAATTTCTTCTTTCAAGATGAAACATTAAAAAAAATGCCAAAATTTTAAATAAGCTTTATATTTTACAATAAAAAAAATCACATTAAAATAGTGGAATAAAATCCGGGCAGTGTAACTGGCAGTGTCCTGTACAAGTTCATTAAAAATTGAATGGAATAAGGCTGCATCTTAGACTAGGATGGTTTATAACGCAAAAAGCAATCCAAATGTCTGTCAAGTTCCTAGAAATTGGAAATATTAGAAAAAATATTTATGCACTCAAGATCAAGCAATTTAATAATAAATAAATTAATATTGATAAAAAAATAAATCACATACAATTATATGCTACACAAATATTAATGGATAGCTAAGTTCAGTATAAAGTGGACAAAAGAAAATGATGTTTTTGTTTGCTCGAGAAACTGTTCCATAATATAATACTGAACAGTAATGATATTCAGGAATTTATTTCTAATTCAGATGTGTTAGTTCCAATTTCCAGGAGTAATTATTTTTTAAAATATTTAATTAAGGGAAGGAGACGAATTATAATTAATTATTTACGTGAATTCAAAATAGGAATACAAATATTTATTTTTTCAGGGTATCTTCAAATGGGCAAACAACAAATACAGTAACCTTAGTAATTAAAAATGCCAAGAAGAAACAATTAGAATAAAAAATGATATGAAATTCAGACATGATTCAGGCTTGGAAGAAAAAGAAAAAAGAATTGAATTGGAATTGTGGGTGGTTTTGAATTCTAAGGATTATGATTGGTAAAAGAGTTGCAGAAATTTTCCAAAAGTCATTTCATGAGAACCATTGCAGTAAGTAGTCTTCTCATAAAGAATCTACTCATGAGCTGGTAAAGATATGTTCAAAATGAAAACAGACATGTTAAGTCCCGAATATTTCATTTAGAGTAACAAGGCATTAAATATAATACAGATTGTGATATTTTGAAATAAATTTGCAATAACAAGATCAATATAATTATATTTACTGATAATAAAGTTCAACACATTTAGAACTGAATCATTAAAGAAAAGTAATGTCATACATAATATTTTTTTAATATAGTACAAATTAAATTAATTACAAATAAAAGACTATCCTACTATCCACTTAGTACATATTCCTACATATGGCTAACTCATTTCTTCATTAATCAGAAACAGAATTTTGTACATGTTAAGCATAGAGAAAAATGCTCACATTTTATTACAACAAATTATATATAAATATGTATAGTACTTACTTTCAATAAATTTTTCTTGTCAAGTTCTTTTCTATGATTATAAACACACTGTTGCAATATTGAATAAAGTTGCAAAAGTTTTTCTACGGTATAGTCCTCAGTTACTCGCACAACTCTAATTAGAAAATTGTCTAATGCGGCAGTGTCGATTGTTATTTTCAAACTTAGAGACTCGGATACTTCTGGAGAGCCTAGAATAAACACATAATTTATTAATATAACATTTTATAATGCCTATTCAATGAATTTAGCATTACTTTCAAAATACTTAGAACTATAAAATCAGTAATAGTTTTAAAAAATTTTAAATATTTTTTTATTTAATAAATCAACAGAGCATGTAATCAATGTAAAGTAAGATTAAAGGCTATATTTTTATGCTTTTATGCATATATACCAGAAAAGATTATTTCCAGTATATAGAAGAAGAAAATAAAACTTTTTTTGAAGGACAAAATACAGATATTATAATGATAAAATTATAGTGAAACAGTGTTTAGTAATTAATTTCAACTAAGTTAAAAAAATTTTTTATTAATATTCTGAAACATTTGAAAACAGATAGGCTTTTACAATAGAAATTTACATTAGTGAAGATAGATAGCTTTATAATGTACAGTTATGATTATGTGTACTGCCACAGAATTATGAATATGGAAACAAATAGTAAAGTGGAACTTTTCATAAAAACTGGGCAATTTTTTAAGCAGCTTTTGTTTTTATAAAAAAATATATTATAAAATACTAGTAATGCCAAACTGCACAATTATTGAAAGATGAGATGTGTAAAGTTCTGAATAATTAGATTACATAACATGATTAATCAAAATATATTGAAATAAACAACGAGGAACTATTATCAGGAGAATGGACAGTAATAAATGATTTCTTCAAGATTTTTCTAAAAATCATAAAATAATTCAATAGGAATTTCTTTTTTTAAAATCATAAAATACTTATAGCCAAAATTCAAAAGGAAAATCATACATAAATTTACATTTTAATGAAATATCAAAAATATATGAAATATTTTATGGAAAACTAACAGTTCAATACATTTTTTTTTTACAAACAAAAGTTTAATGCTAACTATAAAAATTCAAATAATATATAAATTGCATAAAACTATGAATATTCAGCTTTAAATATTTATATTTAAGAATTTGAGGACATTTTAAATTGTCTCTACTTCACACAGCAGACTGCTGGATCTAGAACTATTTAATTTCGTAAAAAAAATATAATGGAAGAAATAATGTCCATTTCAGAATGAATGTTTTGATATTTCAGTGTTCCCATTTCCTTCCTTTATAAAAATATAGGGTCCTTTTAAGGTATTTTTAAAAGGCTACTCTCTCTATTTTTAAAACAATTTGGAATATACTGATTTGATGTACAGTTACCAAAAAAAGCTTGTTATAAAAATAATTATACATTCAATTTCTATCTAGATTACAATCATATTTTGAGTTTGCCTTTATAAATAAAGAAATAAAAATTAAACTATAAAGAAAAATATGCAATTTGACATTAAAAATGTATGCTTTAATTTAAAAATCAATGATTTTTTTAAGGATGTCAACTTTATATTATGTCTAATTTTTGATAAATTTTTAATAATTAATTAATGGAATGATTTTTTCCCCATTTAGTATGGTATTTGCTTGTTTTATGCTATTTCAAATTAAAGCATGATTATATTTTTTTATAGGCGGACGGACCTGCCTATCATTGAAAACAAAAGATTAATAATAAAGGCTCACTTTGTCTTCTTGCAGGTGGGGACCCAATTTCCATTGGAGCAGGAGATTTAGGACTGGCAGTAGATTTCTATAAAACGAAATAAATAAAAATAAATATACTAAACAAAAGAAACGCCAGGAAGAATTAAACGCATTACAAAAAAGTCAATCTACTAGTAACACATGATATCCTAATCTCACACTTCTTTATTTGCTTATATGTTAGGATATATATATATATATATATATATATATATATATATATATATATATTAAAGGATAAATCTTTTCATTTTTTGATTACTTCTAAGCATAAAAATCAAAGAAAAAATGAAAAAAAAATCAATTAAACAAAGCAAATGAAATTAAAAGTTGAGTTCAAGGGCAATGATAAAATAACTTTAAAAAAATTAATCTGTGTTAATGTATAATTGTAGCAATAGAACAGATATAAGTTATTTAGATTTCCAAAGTGTAATCTGCAGTATTTGAATCTTAGCCAAATGACAGTGATTAAGTACCGAAAAAAAATTGTCAAGGAATTCAAGTTCATTCTGATCAGTAATTAACTGTCAAAAATGTCAACTTATTGATTATGCACCCCAAAGATATATGGTTAATACATAAGCATCCAAGTAGCAACTCATAATAAAGGATATTAATGCATCTATATACAAAGAAAATAAAAATGACCTAAATTTATTTGCAATTACTTTGAATAGATTATTTTGTAAAATTGAAAATATATATACATAAGTAATTCAGTGAAAAGATATAATGAAACAATTTTTCAATAATATTTATTGTTTTGCAAGAGGAATTTTTAAAACGTATGAGACTCATAATAATACTTCGAATTATTCAAAACAACAATGAAGAGTCCGAAAAACTGTTAGAGGTGTGCATATGCAATTTAAGGAGCTAGGAAACAATTCAGCATAATGTGACATGGTTGTCAGTGACCATGTAAGGCAACAGGTGTCTGGAAAAATTGCGAGATCAGTTTTTGCTGCTAAAATGGCAGGTTTAAAAATTTAAGTTATATGGAACATGGCATTAAAGTCGAAACATGGGAGATGCAACACAGCATTTTCAAAGTAGTGAAAAAATTTGAACACTCAAATATGGCAATTTTACAAGTGTTCTATAAATACCGAATACCTTATAAAACATTAAAAAAAAAAATGAGATGGTTGCTAATGTTAAAAAGTCCTTAAATGGGACAGTCGAGCAATACTATAAGCAATATTAAACTATCATGGTTTTCAATGTTTGGCCATCAAAAAGTGTTAATCTGTTCAATGTATCATCATCAATACAGACGTTTGGAGCCAAAATCCACTTGTGTACCATTTTCACTGCACGGCAGAAAGCTTTACGCCTTCTCTAGGTTTACCAACACCACCAATGGACTATTGATGATTTATAAAACATTGTCTTGTCTGAGGAATACCAATTGTATCAACAGATGGACAGAAAAGGTTATGGAGAAAACTTCAAGAATCCATGGACTTTACATGTCAGTAGGGAACTTTTCAATTAAGTGAAGCCTCAAGGATAGTGTGGGTATGTGTACAATTAACATGATATGGAATCCCCAATATATCAATAAATGATTCCAACATGCAAGAGATATGTAAATTCACTTAAACATATTCATGCTAATTGTACATTCTGACAATTCATGCAGGGAAATGAGAACCCAATACATCAAGAATTGCTATCGAGTGATTCTTGGAACACTCTTAACTTTAGACACTTCCATTGGTCGCCTAAATTCCCAGATATAGACATTATTGAATATATTTATGATACTTTTTGTTCAGAAGAGATCTTCATCACATTGAACTCTTGATAGATTTGTGGACTGCTTTTGGAATTCATGATGTGAATTGCTTCCAGTATACCCTCGAATGTTAGTCGAGTCCATACCACAGTTTTGTGACACTTCTGTGTATTCATAAGAGTTCCACATGATAATAGGTAGGTGTACCAGTTTTCCTGGTTCTTCAGTATATATTATTCACTCTAAAATAGTTTATAATACATCTGAAATTGAGTGTCAGATTAATGGAAACATATGTTCAAAATTTTCAATTCATAATTTCTAGAAAGTTTACTTATGTTAATCTGCACAGTTTCTAAAAGAATAAATGTAACACAATTCTTTAAAAAAATCATTCATTTCATCAAGTTTACTTATTAATTTAAATAATCAACTTGATACTACAAAATGCCTTATTAGGATGTCTAGGAAGCTCTAATAAATTATAATCTCAACCTCTTCTTGACGTGACGTCTTCATATTTATTTCAGTAAGTACACAGTCGTGTGAAAAATAATGTATAATATAATAATAGTGAAAATTTACAGTGATGTATTCATTTTTGCATTCGGTATGTAAAAATTTGCACAAATAATGCAAAATATGAATAGTTTTAGAAGACAAGTCTGTTGAATAATTAGTTTAAGAACTCTGAAGGTTTTGTATGATATAAGTCTAACTTGGCACTGTACCTATCACATTGTGTAGAACTTATAATGAATGATTCTATGAACATAATATTTTTGCATTACTGAAATTTTATATTCCATTAATTATAATTGGTATATTCTTTTGGACATGGTTCCTAAAATGAAAAGCAGATAAATGAGATGGCAACATGATTCAGAGTTATGACAGAATAGTTAAGGAGTACATCATACTTCATGCATATCTGATTCAACTGTTTGTGTTATATTAAAATGAATTTAACATATAGCAAAGATGAATACACTCAGAATGGAACAATATACAGTTTTTAATAGTAGATGGTGAATAAAATGTTAATATTTATTGTAAAATAGCAGTTGCTCACTGTCGGTACTATTTAGGAATTAAGTCACCAAACAGTTGTATACAAATAAAGTAAGAGTTTTCGTTTAAGGGCAGAAATCAGTATCAGATCTGCACAGAACAAGTCACGCAAACATGGCAATCAACGCTAAATCCATTGTTTCATTTGAGAAAAAAAATTGGAAGTAATCTGAAGATTATAACATGTGAAATCTGCACAGCAGTAAGTTTCCATAAAGGAATGGCTCAATCTAAACCATCAACATATGCAGGTACAGTGAAAAATATGCACACTGGTACCACAATACTTAACCATTAATCACAAGATGCAATGCAACATCTGACTTTTTCTTTTTAAAGATCCTGCATTGCTGAAATTAATGTATGTTATCAGATGGCGAAAAATTGTAATAACATCACTATATATTTGCATCAAATGTATGAGTATGCAATGTACTCACACATTTCTGACACTAAAATAAAATTCAGTGCCAGTTGCAAAGAAAAATTGATGTTAATGTTATTCTTTGATCATCACAAAACACTTCCGATTAATTTCTGGTCACAAAGTTGTATTATCAATTCTGCAAAAAATTGGAAGTAAATCTTTTAAAATTTTTGCAGAGGAAATATCCCCATTTTCTCTTACAGGAAATGATAATTTTCATGATGTAGTACATACGGATGAATTTCATGATGAAATACATATAAAGGAAGATATCACATATCTTCCTTTATATCTATGTAACACTACAAAAATATCATTGGGAAGTGTTGGAAACCCAGTATACAGTCATGATTCTCATCATGTGACAATCACGTTTTTGAGCCATTTAAGAAAAGTTTGCAAGGGAAATTTCCCCATTCAGAAAATGAAGTGAAAGAAACAATGAAATAATTCCTCAAACAAACTTAATTATTCTACACCAAGGTCCCAGATTTGCTGCTAACAAAATATGACAAAGATTTAAACAATAATAATGATTTGTTACTTATAATAAAGTCAGTACTTTTTCTCAATTTTATATTAAAGCAACTCTTATAATAAATTTGCTCACAATTGCCTCTCTTCTCTTGTAGCAATTGCCTTCCACCTTTCCAGCACCTGTTCTTTATTTCTACACCAAGGTCTCAGATTTGCTGCTGACAAAATATGACCAACATTTAAACAATAATGGTGATTTCTTACTTATAATAAAGTTATTACTTTTTCTCAATTTTATATTAAAGCAACTCTTATAATAAATCTGCTCACAATTGCCTCTCTTCTCTTGCAGCAATGCCTTCCAACTTTCCAGCAATTATTTCTGTACATCTGATTTTACTCTTAAAGTTTGTTTCATGAATTTCACAAAATTTCCAAGTAAAATAAAAAGAATTTTTTAAAAATAGTAAATAATTACTAAATCATTTTACTTTCTCAACATTAAAATAATAACAATAATTGCCAATTTAAATTTTATGAGAGAAAGTTCTGAAAAAGTTCCATATAGTGTATATTATAAAAATCTAAAGTAATAACAAAACATTTTGACTTATGACATAATAAGAGCTTTTGCTAAAAGCTTCAAGAACTAAATCTCCATCAAACAAACTAAATATGTCTTATTTGCATTTTTTTTATGTTGCTATATCTGAAATCTTTAATTTTTTATAATAAAATACATAAACCATATTTAGAGTTGAATATATTTTTATGATTTTGTTTTCTTACCAAATGAACCACAGGATTTTTTTATCAATTATTCTCATCTCAAAGATTGTATCTTATAGTAACCATTGTGAAATAAATCAATATTGTAATTGTTGTACCAATTTCAGACAATAATCCACAACTTCCAATGAAAATTCCCTTTCTATGTCACATCAAACACATGTAATAAACAACAACATAAGTATATAATTTAAAATACACTAGAGGAAAAAAAGATAAAAATTTATAATGTCTGACAGCAATGTTCAGAAAATTTTAATTTCTGGACAATTTTGTGACTGAAATGAAAATTTAATGCATCAGAAATTTATGAAAATAGATTTTTAAAAAAAAAGGGGGGGGGGGCATTACTGATTATAAATCGTATGCAAGCAATCTGAGATATCAGCAATTCCTAACAGAAGGTGGCATTAAACATACATATTAAAGAAACAATGATTATATAAATTGGTGAACAGAGATATAAACTTTTCAAAAGAAATAAAATAATTTATAATTTGTGTGAGATATTCAGTTTTTAAATAAAAATGTTCATAAAATGTTTCAAATGATTTTTCTCCTTTGTTTGGATTTTATATAATTAAAATTTATAAATTCTCTTTGTTAAAATGTTTTTTTAATAATATAATGTTTGTTTCATAAATCGCAAGTCTGTGAAAGTAAAATAAAATCAAAAATTTTGGCAACATTGGCATGAAAAAAACTCCAGAATATTTTATAATTTTTATGGTAGCAACATTTATTTTTTAATACATTGATTTATTAAAAGAAGGGATCCTATACCTATAAAGGGCATTTTAGTTATAAAAGAAAGTTTAAGTTTTAAGAGAAATACAAAAAGTAATTTATCAATTCAAGAAATTGTAATTTCAAATATTTAGTGAAATATATAGTACAACATATTTTTTTTTGAAACATAAGAAACATTTAGTAATCTAAAAAAATACTTCACATAAATTTCCAATGAAGAGTATCTTTTTTCTATTTCAAAAAATGGTTATTTAATTTGAAAAGTGAGGAAATTTCAGCATCTAAATTTCTTAAGAGAATTCTTTCATAATGAAAAAAATTTGTAATCCTAGCCCAAAACTTGAGACTAATATAAAACTTTGTGACATTCTGTATTGTTAACAAATTGCATACACAAAATTCGACATTATGATAAAATTTATAGACCTGCTGCTGCACACAGGCTAGAATTTTCAGAATAGAACACTTGTAATGAATGTTCAGCTAGAACACTCATTTGGATATATGTAAACAATTAATGCATACAAACCTGCTTCGAAGGAGAACGATGCAAAGCACTCACAGGTGGACTATGTAGAAGTATACTTTTTGAGCAATTGGACTCTTTCGATGTATCACAGGAATTATGACGTTTAGATGGTGAGGTAGGATGTGAAATGATATCACTGGCTGTAGTCTCACTAGCACCAAAACAAGAGTCAAGAACACCTTCGGTGGAGTGGCAGTCATTTTTTTCTGTAGCACCATTGGTGTCATGAAGAGAAGAGACAGCTTTAGGTGATACAACAGTCGCGGAGGAATCAGTTCCAGACATATCTTTTTTCTCCTCAGCACTTTTAGCGACAATATATTCTATGTTGTTAATCATGGCAGCTTCTTCTGAAGGCTGGGTTTCTTCTTGAGTAGGCTGAAGTGGATCGGAGGTTTTAATGAATTTGGCATTTGGTTGAAACTTCATATTTTTAGAGCGGTTGTTGACGCCTGCATTGTTTATCTTGCGGCGGATCAACCGCTGCTTGCAACCACCGTAAACTGGGTATTTCTTCTTTTTCCTCCATATCATGTAGCGTACAGACCGTGCTACAAAAAGCAGAGAAGCATTCAGAAATGTCATTTTCGTCATATAAGAATATTTTAAATTGTACATGGATTTGCAGTAGAAGACAGGTTATGGTAAATGATAAAATTCTAAGGAATGCATAAGTATTTCATATACAAAGCAGGTTTCCCTTTTATAAAATACTCTGCATTTGAATACAATTTGTGCTAAAAAATTAATTGGCTTAAAATAATAAATACATTTAAAATAAAACAAACTCTTTGGATTTCATATATATCTATTTTTAAATATTTGACAAGCCAGAATGAATAATGTCTACACAATTCCAATATGGTATAATATTCCACAATATGGTAACATGATTGTATTATGTTACATGAGTGCTTAGATTGCTGTTTTATTTTATTTTACCTTCTGCATCAATATTTTAAAATTAGTTTTGACTCCATTATTTCAAACCAGTAATTATACTTTTAAAACCAATGATAACCATACACAGTATATGTATTTTACACATATTAAGAGTTGCTTTTTTATAGACACCATTAACTTTTACACATTTATTGACAAGTACAACAGGATGTTCTTTATTACTTTTCTTAGAAATGGAAAACATTTCTAAGAAAGGCAACATAAAGCATCTTGTTGCACTTGCTTTAGCAAATATATCAACAAAAAAAAATAAGGAAGCAGTTTCGTAGACTGTCTATAATACATACTTAAATAAATCAAATTTTTTTATAAAAAGAAAATACTTTTTTTTTTAAATTTCATAAATATAAAGAATGATATTTTCATTGTTAAAAGAGAGCACTCAGCATTTCACAAGGAGTGGAAGATAGTTATTAATTACATATGGTAATCCATGCAGTCTACAAATATTCAAGAAATATTTCATTTTACATACCAAAAAATATAGTATATTTCTGAATGCAAGCCAAAATGATATTGTTTTCTTAAAAATTTTACTCAAAATTCAAAACTTGATTGTTTTAAAGCTTGCACAATTTTTCTATTTGTTTACAATTTTCTATACAAGCTTTTGTATCTATGCCAGTTTTATTTTCTTTGCTTTTTTTTTACATGTTCATTGGAAAATTAGCAGAGGGAGATGTTCTTATATAGCAAATCTTAAACTACAGTTGATGATGCCATAATTGAATTATAGGTGACTGGAAGCAAATTTTGCCAACATCAAGTATTTTGTTTTGGCACAGATACAACAAACTATTAGTAATAAACAATCTTTTGGGAAAAACTTCAGCTTTGAATGACTTATTTGATAAAAAAAACATTTTTTTTCTTCTTAAAACTAAAGAAATGTAAACTACAGAAATTAAAAATGCTATATTTGGTGATATTTAGCTTGACCAAATGATAAATCACTAACACAAAGTATTTTTATTTTTAGCGAGATCAATGGAACAACTACCCATAATTTAGTTTTAGAAAAAAAGTTTCAAAATTTCTTGGTTTATAATGAAATAGACAGTAAGCATACTGCACAATACCTGTCTTCTACTATAAAAAAGTAGTTAAAACTTTGTAGAAAATAACTTACTAGGATATTGGAAATTTTGTTTTTTTGAATTAGGGCTTTCATTTGATAAAGTTGATGTAGTCATTTCTCTGATACGCTTACTGAATCTTGTAGGTGAAGACAAAGACTCACTGTTTTCTTTCCGATCGCTCGGTTTTTCTGTTGTGTCAACTGCAGATCTCGTTCTTCGAATCTCACCAGGAACAGCTGCAGATGAATTGCAGTTTGGAAGATCTTTATGCACCGTGTTATTCTTCTTTGGAGGATATGGAGCAGGTATTTCACCTGTTGAAAATAACTCAATGTAATATATCTGTCATTTGATTCTTCATTAAATTTTTATTTTTATGATTTAAAAAAATTCTATTAACCTTTAGACTACAAATATGGGGGAGTAGAGTGATTTCATAAGATGTCTCTTAATAGAAAGGAATTTTAATACAGGAAGCAATGCCTTACTTTTCTTTTCTCTCCCCTCCCCCCAAATTACTACAAGAACAATAATTCATGTCAATAACCAGGGGGTGGGGGAACTTATTACACACTTTTATTCATTCAAATTTTTTCATCTTTCTACAGATCAAATTTATTTGATTTTTCAATCACATCTCAATTTGCTAGAGCTACAAAATTTGGAAAATTGTTTATCCATGTTGTCAATATATTTCATTACCTTCAGAGTTTAGTTATCAATTAATCCATACATTTGATAGTTTTGATTTCATTCCCATGGTACCTACTATGTAATGATTTTGAGAAAATAGATTGAGATTTCGTAATATTTTTCAACAATGAATTAAAGATTAAAAAAGCATAAGATTTAATAAAATATTTTTATATTTTAATACTTGAGAAATAAAAAAAAAGGGGGGGGGGGTTAAAAAGCTGCTTTTTTTCAGTGCATTATTGGCATTCTCTTTATCAATTAATCTAACCAATACAGTTGTAATGATGCAATAAATAAATAATACACATGATAGTTGCAGTATTTGTTAGATATAGCTTCTTGGTAATACAGAATTTTATGCTTAGAAAAATATCAAATAATATTTTGTTTATAATATGAGTAATCATTTATATAGTAATTCTATACTTTATATAATCATTTCTCATATATGATTTAATAAATCTTATGCAAGATACACAGCAAGTAAGAAAAAGGAAAATTGGGTTTAATGGCAGTTCTAGGGAGATATTAAAAACAATTGCAGAATATATCAGACGTAAATGCTGAAATTTTTAAAAAATATATTACAGCATTAGGAATTAACAATTTGCCCTCAAAATGTTGGCTAATGGAATTTGTATATGCATACTAAAAATTGCTTAGAAGTTTGGGAATACATATTGGCTTGTATTTCTAAAATATATGAAAAATGTCAAATACAAGTTGCATATTAATCTGCAAAATGATAAATGATACTTTCATAGCATAAAATATAATAGCAAACCATAATCAGCACTATATTCTACTAAAAAAATTAGATAATTGCACTACCTCTTTCTCTTCGAGCATTTTGAATGTCTTGGCACATTTTCTCAAATTCTGCATCCAATTCAGTTAAAACAAGAGCATGAGCAACATCCTTTAGAGAACACGCTCGATGTCTTATTATCTTATCTACAGAAAAAGTAGAAACATTAAAGATATTTATAATTTTTTTTTTTGAATATACAAACAGATTAGGAAATGAAGCACCCAAGGAAATTTTTAAGACCAAATTCAACATTCAGAAGCAAAGCAGTATTTAATTTATTTTTTATGTAAAACATTTGCCAAAATCTATTAATTTGAAAAATGATATATAATGAATTTTTTCTTCCTGATATGCAATAGCTATATAAGCCCCCCTCCCTGAATTTTTTAAATTAACATTTTGTTTAACACATAAAAGCAATAGAAATTACAAAGCATCAAAATTATAAAATATAACAATGTTAACTGATATAATATTCAGGTTCTTGATTGAATTACTTCACTGCTTTTATATAAACGAGTTTCTTGAAAATTAAAATTTTTCTTACCAAAGACAAAATTTTTGTTTTCTTTCATTTATTTCACTCATTCATTAATGTAATAGTGACTATATAAGATCATTTTACTCAGCAGCAAAAAAATGCATTTGCAATCAAGCCAATCAGATACTGAATATAAATTCAAAATTTAGGAGGGGGGGAATCCCAATAATTGAATTTATGAGAAAATTTCTTTATATGATTAATTTCCAAATATTTTTATGTGTCCAAAAGATTGAAGACTGATACAATAGTTTCAGATATAATTAGGATTTAATATTATACCTCATCTCCACACCAAAAACATTCCAGCTTTCAAATAAGCAAAATCTTATGAAAATTTAAAAAAGAAACTGCATATAGGTACAAATATTATTATATATTGATTACTGACAATAATGAAATATTTCACATATTTCCTAAGCATTCTATAGAATGTCAAACCGGCAAAGTATGAAATCAATTTCTGATGCAAGAAAAATGGCCATATTTAAAAATAATTATTAAAAAAAAGGATAAAATTATTTTTATTGGTGGATTAAATGAATATGATGATGACACACTTAAAGAAGAGATTCCACTTCTACTACTTGTTTCGTGTGTTTAAATGATTCAAATGCATATATAAAAATTAGTCAAAAAAATTCTTATTTGCAATGCAAAGCTTGTGCTGATGAAAATGATGCACTCTTTGTTTTTAAATTAATAAGATGTTTGAATAATAGTGTTATCATGATCTTATTTTTTTTTCTTCATACTTGGACTAAATAGCATTTGTCATTCTATAGAATGTCTAGGCTTTATATAAGTATTTAATGAAAGTATATAATAATTTCAAATTTGATATTTAATCTAAAAACGTCTAGCTTTCTGTAACATGCCTAGATATTCTATAGAATGCCAACATTTCATACGTTGCCTACAACATATCCATATAGAAAACAGATACTAAATCAATACAATATCAGATGTAGAAATTTACCTGATGGGTCCCTATCAGGATTATAATCCAGTGCATTCTGACAAACAAGATCTATATCACTTAAAAATTGGCCAACAGTTTCATATCTTTGTAGGTCAATTTTTGTCATCATGGTTTCCAAGTCCATTGGATTTTTAATTACATGATGATAATCTGGAACCTGTCACACAATCATAAAAATTTAGCATTAAAAATCATTGTATTTTTTTTTTAGTAATCAAAGATAAGAATATTTTAAATTGATATTTAATAACTCCGTGATTCTAATATGAAAGAATACTTCAGTTATACAGACCTCAGCAGGATCAACAGGTCTGGAAAAAACTGTAAATCGGCGATCTTTTGCCAACTTAGTCAAAATATCTCTAAGAAATAAACGTAGCTCTCTTAGTGTAGCTTCCTCCCTTTGTCTCAACTTGTTCAGTTCTGCGGAAGTCAGTTGTCGGCAAACAGGTGGTGGTGCTTTAGGAAGCTCCTCTAGTGTTGCTGCGAAATGAAAGAAAAATAAAATTTACAAAAACATTAAAGCAAATAATACCAAAAAACTACCGACTCCAGCAGTAATTCAATACAAATTTCAAGACAAAAAATTTATTATAAATTATGAAAAATTCATAGCAATGAAATAATTCTTCAAAAAAAATCAGTAGTAGTTTTCCAAAAAACTCTATATGAAACTATTTATTTTAAAGACCAATTATTCAAGAAATTTTCCATTTGGCATTTCTTGAAAATCTGATCAATTGGATTAATATACCTAAACTTAAAAAACACAGATAAGCAGAAATTAGTGCAACATTGATCTTCACAGAAACAAATTGTACTGCAAAATTTCTAAAAGTAATATGAAAAGGAACTTTAAAACATGCTTTATAATTTATTTAAAATTAAATTTTATTTTTTATTTTAAAACAAAGTCAAACAGAAAGAAATTTAATTAAGATTTTAATCAACTATAAATATAGTATACCTTTTTGAACAGGTTTGTGTGGCAATTTATAAATTTCTTTAATTAGCTGTGAAAAGAAAGCCTTGCGTTCATCAGCTGTTGGATTACGCATGCTAAATACCTGATCGGCACAGCCACCAAAAATCTCTTGAATCTGCAAGACGAAGAAAATATTTTATATTTACTTATTTTCCAGATAACAAATCTATATTATAAAGATTTTAAACTATAAAAAGATACAATTTAACATAAATAAATCAAAGTAAAAGCATTAAAAGAAATTGAGGAGACAAAAATATCCTTCAACTACTAAGGAATTTATGGGGTAAAGTGGATTGGGCATATACATAAAAAATTTCAAATATATATAGCAGTGAATAAGTAGAATAGAACTCTTCAATATATATTATTATATGCATTCAAAATAAAATTTCATTATTTAGACAAGACAAATAAAAGATGGATTAATCCCTTAAATTATGGTGTGTGTGTGTGTGTATATATATTTCAGTTTATAAAATAACTTCCTCTTTAATTTGTTGCTAACCATATAATTATGTTCACAGCTTTGGATATTTATTTTTGGAAATTTAATAGAGATTTTATTAGGAACAAGTGCACAGAATAGAAATGAAAGAAATTGCAGTAAATGTGACAATAAAGGTGGATTAAGTAGGATCTGGGAGCTCTGGGGAATGAAATGCATAAAATTATTTTGGTTATTACTTAATCTAAAAACTTGTTTTCATAGTGTAATTAACTTCATCAGAAATGGTCAATATTCACATTAGAGATATTTTAAAAATAGTATAAATTTTTTTTCACCATATTTAAGATATTGGCATCTTTAAAAGTAGACATTAAAAGGTGATAAACACCTAAAAGTAATTAAAAATAAATTTTGATCTGAAATCATCTAGTAAAAGGTTAATACTGCAAATTATATTCTTCAAATTTAAGATACTCCATCTCAATATTGACTCTAAAACTAATACAATAGCCTACAAATGACCCCCCCCTCACCTTTATTGGCAGTTGGTAATAGATAACATCACTGGTAGCAAACAACATTACAGGAAGGGATGGATCTAAATCCTGTAAAAGAGACAAAAAGGTAGCCCGAACAGTTTCAGACAAAGTTTCCCACCAATAGCCAATGTGAGGAAGAAAGATAACACTAGGTACATTTCTCTGAGCTTCATGGAAAATCTGAAAAAGACACAAAAATCTTTTAAAAATGTATTAAGCAACTAAAGTCAACTATAACACTTCAATCGTACAACCATGGAATGTACAATTGAAGTAAAATAAAATATGTATATTTACAAAAATAAATAAAATAAGTGATAAAGAACATACACAGAGCGTTTTCTGATTGAATAGCCTTCTTTTGGTCATAAAATAAATTGTGCAAATGTTTCATATATTTCAATGATCAACTCTTCTTCTGAATATGAAGGTTTATATTTAACATTGCTTATATTGAAGGTTTATGAGCACATTGTTTATATTTAAAGAATTTATATATTTGTCACAAAATAATTTAAACACAACAAATTTTACTTTGATAGCTTGAGAAAAAAGTTCTGTAAGGAAACTAGATTTTGAGAGAAAATGGACTGTTAAGGAAGTTCCAAATTCTAATGAAACGAATAGAAAATAATGAACATTGTGATAATTGATATGTTCAGCAGATAATTCTAAAAATTTAGAAATTCAGTCTATTTGCTGCTGTATTTCTTTAATGAATTTCTAATATATGCGATTCCTTAACATGAACAAAGCTTTTAAAATAATAAAATGATGAACAATGATAATGAAAAACTAAGTAAGTATAAGGTTTTAATTGATTTAATTTACAGTGGAAATTATGAAATACATGCTACAGAAATTTAAATAACGAATAAGAACAGTAAATGGATATACCTGAGCACATGCTTCCTCTGGAGCTCGTGTTGTCACAGCATATAAAGCAGGTATATCTAGCCTATGGATAGTAACATTTTCAAAAAGGTGCAAAAGAGCAGGAGCTAGGCTCCCTTGTCCCTGGCCTTCCTTTCCAGAGATCAAAAAATAAGGTCGATGAACAATTGGAACAAAACTAGATGGAGGAAAATATTTACAATATAAAAACAGCATTTGAAAGTATACTAATATGATATATGGTAATTTTTCTAAACAAGATGCATTACTTTAATGAAATTGAAACACTAAAAAAAGCAACAAATAAAAAAACTGCAAAATTCCAATGACTTTTCAAAATAACCAAGAATATATGTATGTATAAATTATAAATCAATAGAACATTTTATGACAACTGCACTTTATTTCTACTTTTACTACTGATTTAAGATTTATTTTCACAGCATTTGTTGAATCGCACATGTTTATCTTTCTCCTTTCTTTTTCATATATTATGAGCATTGCACCTTTCAAAATATACAAACTAGAACTTTCATTTTCTCAGTTTGAATGATAGTTCCCCATAAGTTACCAAAGGCTCTTCAAGATATAGAATTTTTAAAATACATTCTCTTAATTATAGGAACTCTCTATTTTAAAATTACAAAAAATGTAGGCAATCTGGCAATATTCCTTTTACAATTTGTCAAACCAATAGTAGTATCACTTTATTCCAAAATGGTCACAGACTAGGAGCCATCTAAAATATTTATTAATCTAATTGTTTATGTTTCTTCCACTAATTTTTAGGGGGGAAAAATGAAGACTAAAATTAAAAAAATAATAATAATACTTTTTGGAATGGTTTCAGTTATCTGAAAAGAATTCTATATTTATATCAGACAGAATATTTTAAAAAAAAAATGAAGTGTAAATATTTTTAGTTTATTAATACTATTGTATGATAATAAAATATCAATATTATTTACTAATTTATATTACAGTTTAATAAGCCTACATAATTTTCTTAGTTCATTTTTGTGATAATTTAATATTGTCCTTGTATATTTGCCAACAAATAGTTTCCAAAAATTAATCATTTTTATGTACACCATATAATTTTCTAATTATAAAAAGTTATTTTAATTTTAGCAATTCAACCTTTCTAGTATCTTCAATTCTGTTAAATAAAATTATGAAATACTTTTTAAAAATTTAAATATCAAGCACAATATTTGAAATACTAAACCTATGCTATTTAGCTTACCTAGTTAAATGTGATTTAATATCTGAAAGCCTTAGCCGAGTTCTGGGTGAAAGAAGACATGTATTATTCAGCTTTGGAACATCATCAAAATAAAGGCAACTCTCACTGTCATCTGAATCAATATCAACAGTTACATTCTTTTCACTAGTATTTACAACTTGACCTAAAATGGATCAATATATTGAATTAATAAAAACTCTCACAAAGATTAATTAAGGAAATATTCCAAATATATATTCCCCAGAATGGAATAAATTCTTTCTGGTATGCATTTGGAGATTATGATCACAAATAAAAATAGATTTTAAACTTCCAAGTAACAAACTATTAGAAACTTTTTTTTTTCACTTCCAAATTTAATATCTAAATACATTTGAGAAAATGTATGAATGTTCATAAAACTATTATTTAGTTTTAAAACCCCAATAAAACAAAAGCTCAAAAACTAATTTTATTTTGGAAATATTTAGCAATTACAATTCAAAATATGGCCGAATCTTATCTTATTAACAAACCACCTAAGAATTTATTCTATTAATTCAATCTAGAAAGGGTACCAGAAAACCAGAAAACTTACTTGTGGTCAGAGTAAGGAAGGGGAATATCTTGGAAACTTTCTGAGAAATAGTTCGCAAAACGGGCTCTAACAATGGTTTAACTACAGTTGACAAGGGTTTAGAAGACACAACTGAGCATCTCTGAACAGATGGTTTCATTTTCTTCAATGCATTTACAAAATCAACAGATTGGACCTAAAAGTTAAAGAAAACTTTTACTTTGCAACAAGTATTCTGCTACAAGAATTTTAGTTTTATTCTGCAACAAGTATGTTTGCCTAAGCACGAAAATTAATTTTTTTTTTTTAACAAATACATGAACCGAAGTTTAAAGAGCTCTTAGGCATGTTATTATTCAATACCATCAAATAAAATATATTTTATAAGAAAGAAAACTATTTTCAGAAAATTAATCAAACAAGAAATTAAATATTCCTGTTTCTCCCCCCTCCATAACACTTTAAAATGTCATTCCAAATGGCAAATATTTCATGCTACATAAAAACTTATAAGAAATGTTCAAATGAAACAATATTTTCTTGACAGAAGAGTTTTATACACATTTTTTATAAATTATTTAAATTAGTGATGTTCTATCTGAGGATTCCTGATCAAGATAAGAACTCTTTAAATGACTGAGGCATAAATCTTTCATATAATTTTAGTAACTCAATGAAGATGCTGATAAAATATTACAAGGCTAAAAAGTTATTTAAAATTCAATTTTTTTCTTAGCAAGGCATTAGACAAAAACACGTCAAATCAAAATGATAACTCATCAAATTATATTAATGATAATCAGCATAATACTTGCCCTAATTGGCAAAGTAGAATTTTATTTAATATTGACAACTTTTCAATCAATTCTTTTAATTTTTAGTACTGATTTCATGAGATTTTTCAAAAAAATTTTTTTTAAAGGAACTCATGGTAAACTTTGCCTTAACTTTCTTCAATATTCAATCTTCTTTTAAATAATGAGCTTGTAATATTTCTTTGAAGAAAAGAAATTAAAAAATTACATACTTTTAAAGATTACATTCTTCAAATTGAATCATTTATTTAAATGAAAATATTCCAGGAAGTCATTAATTTGCCAAAAAGGCAAGACGAAAATTTAATTGAATCATTATGCATTTTAATATCAGTACCAAGTTAAATACTTTTAAATTAATTCTTTAGCAGTGAAAGATGAAGGAAAACATAAAAAATAGCATGAACATATATGATAAGTTTTATGAGGTTATAGTTTTCCACAAATGCCAACATATATAAATATACAGACTTGGAAAAGATACAAGTGGACATTTTTACAATACAAGTACATTTTTTTAAGTGTAGCTGGTGAGATAAAAAATGAAAATAAATAATAAAAGAAAATGACTACTTCAGAACTGTTGAAGGAGGGGGGGGGGAGCATAAGCAGATTAATTACACAACTTTATTTTTTTTAGTTGACCCATAAATAAGCTTAAAAAAATACAAATTTTATAAATGATAAAATATTAAGATAATATTAACATTTCATCATAATTGGCCAAATTCCTACATGTTTCATTACATTCACTTAGTTATTAGAATATTTAGTTATTAGAATATCAACAATACTATATACAAATGCGGCTGAAAGGCAGATAGTTTTCATTAATCTATCATGATTACAAAAATATCAGTCATAAAGTTAATAACACACACAAAAAAATATTATCCTAAAATAAATCATTAATGTGTTGAAATGTGAAACTGTTTTGATCATATTATTAAAAAGACTCATAATAGGCAATAAACAGCAAAATATCTAAATCTACCACTGGCAATTACTATTAAAGAAATAAAATAATTGCTTTGGGGACATTAAAGGACACTAATCATTTTTTCAAATGTTACAAATTAATGATATAAAAGTACTTTAATTCCAGAAATGCAGAAAAAAGCTTACTTGAATAGTTTCTACATCTAACAACAGCTTTTCTTTTGAAGAATATATTTGAGGATATCGACGGCGAAGTGCAACAAGAGCTGCTTCAGAACACAATGCTTTCAAATCTGCTCCACAATATCCAGTGGTACATGCTGCTAATTCTGATAACAATGTCTCAGACAAAGGTGGAATCCAATCTTTTGTTATTATACGAAGTATCTGTTCCCGAGCCTGCAAAACAAATTTTCTTTAGAAAACATCAAATGATAATAAAATTCAAAGTTTCTTTCAGTACAATTTTTTAAAATGACCTTTCCGAATGAACTGCTTTAAAATATACTGTATTTCATAGTCTGTAAAAAATTTTCAAATTTTATTTTTCCTTTTTACTAGTGGATCTCATGCACATCTGTAATGAAATTAATCTCTCTTTCCTGTCACATACCTTAATCTTTACACATATATGCTTCATGTTATATACTACAAATTCATAAGAAAAAAAGAATAAAATGTAAGTCATATGTAATTTTGAGAAAAGAATATATAATACAATGTTTTGAATATTCATACTGTTTGAAGATTTTAATTCTTAGTATTTTAAAAATGCACAGAATTTACACCACAAAATCAACAAGTGTACAATGAATCTTTTAAAAATTTGGGAAATTAAAATTTTCTCATTTCAAATTTGTCCGATTTATCAGATCTCCATTTAGAAACAGGCTAAAACTGGTAGTATATTATAACAGATTCAATTCCATGCTGATATTAACAATAATACACATTCATTAGATAGATCTATATATAACATTTTCTACACATTATTTCTCTCTCATAAAAGAATATTGAATCTCTTAAGAATTAAAACAAATTGGAAAAAACAAAATGTCAGAAAATAAATGCTAAATTTTACAAAGGAAATCATTTAAGATCTTTATCTGCTAAATAAACTTTTTGAAACCAAACAAAGGGGGATAAAAGATTACACGTTTTATAGTTGTGAACAATAAAGATAAGCACACCGGTCTTCATATTTCTACACAAAAGCAATCTCAAGATGTATAAGCATTCGAAGTTTTAACATGAATAATGGAGAAGTTAAAATTGGAAACATGAACTTCTGTTAACATGAATACATGTTAGATTTAATCACTGTTATCACAGATTTATGGATAAAAGTAATATGTGATACCATTGTTGCATTTACAAGAGATGAAATAATTCACTACTAGAATCACACAGATTAAAAATTGTTTTAGAATTGTTAGGGAGTTTAAGAAATGTTATTCAAACATATTTAAAATTATATGAATAATTGTAAATTCATAATGATATCCAGTCCTTACTAAATATATCAGTACATGTGTTAGCATATAGCTATGTTTAATCAATGTTACATAAAAAGTTCAGATTCACAAAAAAATTTATATTACCTGATATGACGGTAAAGGAAAGAGCAATTCACGGTCAAAACGACCTGGTCTGCGCAGAGCTGGATCAATGGCATCTAGTCTATTTGTAGCTCCAATGATAACAATTTCACCTCGATTGTCCAAGCCATCCATTAGTGCCAGTAGTGTTGAAACAATAGAGCTATGTATTTGATCCTGCCGAGTTGACCGAACAGGCGCAAGACCATCAATTTCATCAAAGAAAATTATAGATGGCCTCATGGAATATGCCTTTAATAAAGAATTAATATTAATTGATATAAATGGATAATTCTAACTAAAAGCAACTATAATAATATAAAACAAAATACATCAAACAGAAAGTGAAACATTGACTTTCTTCTAATCCACGGTTAAAAACACTCATGTTGAAATAAAGAAGCAGAATTACATATCTTATATATAAAATAGAAATTTACTAACTTCTTTCTTGGATTTAGTTATAAGAAAATGATGCTTTGCTTCATAAGCCAATAAAATTGCTGCATTAATAAAAAAAATGGATTTATATACAAAAAAAAAAAACATTAGAGGATTTTTTTGACTGCTGTCCTCATGTTCACTCTCTTTTTCTGAAATCAAATTTTTGGGTAAAATAGAATTTTTCAATATTTTATTTTTTTGAATTATTTTGAATTAAAAAACTAATTTATTAAGTATTAGCTAAATTAAGAAATTATCATAAGAACTTTAAAAAAAATTGATAACATTTTTATTAAAAGAAATCAAGATTCATATTTTGTTACAACAAAGATCCAAGAGAAATAATCAAAGAAATTGAAATAGTAATACTTTGGTAATAAAACAGGAAATTAATTATTCTGTTTTTGCAAAATAATAATAATAAGTTTCTTAAAACTCACACTATTCTCATAAAAGTTTATTTCCATTGACAAACTTCCCAGTGATAAAAAAAAGGGGAGGGGGAGTGTTTAAAAATAAAATTATTTTATGTCTTTAGATGAAAATTCAGGAATCATATAATTGGTAGATCTTTTATCTAAAATGCCATGACACATAAAGTTATAAAAAGATTTATAATATTTTTATTTTTAGATTTCTTGACTTTTAAGAATTCATATTTATGATGTTTAAACATTTCTCAAATATAAATAAAACCCTGCTGAAATATCAACATTACATCAGAATCTCATGCATTTAAGGTGTATTAGATTCTCAGTAACTAAGCAGATATCAAATGAGAAAAGTGCTGAATTAATAGAAATTCATTTTTTAAAAATCACAAAACATATGTTTACAACACAAAATATTATATTTATATATATAATAAATATTACATAAGATATTTAAATATATCTTATGTAATATATTGTACTGAGCTCAGTGAAACCTGCATGCAATGATGCTGTTCCTGTAACATTGTTTACTCTATTAAGAATGCTAAGTTACAAAAGAAGCTGAATTAATGAAAAGTTTATAGCATCTTGCTTATAAACAGTAATTCTAGAATGTTTCAATATTCTTAGAAAAATTTAATAACAAACACATGCTCACTTGATCAAATAGAAGTCTCAACTGTCTCTCAGATTCGCCTACCCATTTGCTAAGGCAGTCAGCACCTTTCCGCATAAAGAAAGCCACCCGTTTATCACCTGTACTACATTCATTTGCAAGAGCTCTGGCAACCAATGTTTTACCCGTGCCTCGAAAAGAACAAATAAAACTTTTTATATTTATGATAAAAAAAATTGTGAAGGCAATTTTTATACTAATTCAATATTTTAAAACAGTAGCATAAAATTTTATTAATAAAATCAAAGATAAAAATCATCATATAAATTAAAAATTAAACAAAATGTTACTCATTTTTCTTTTACGTAATGCAGTAAAGAATGCCGTTTAAAAATTTCGATTACACACAGTGCATTAAGAAATGAATACACTCTTCAGGAAAATATGCATTTTATAGTGGCAGAATAAAAATAATGATAGAAGTAATAAAATATGCATGGAATAAGAAGTTTCATTTTATTTTAAGAAAACAATTCAGTTTTTGAATAACAGAATATACGACTCTTAATCACAAAATGAAAAGAATCGATGCAGGATAAAACCTTGTAATATTTAACATAAGAAACTGCAAAATTTTAGATATAAAGCCCCATTTTTTTATACACATTACAGAAGACAAATAATAATTATATAAGTATTAAAACTACCTGTGAAAAATGCACATTTTTAATAATGAATCAATAATTATCGAAATATAAAAATTATTATTGTTATGCTAAATTTTTTAAATGATAAAAAAGAAAAAGAAAATGCGATAAATAATGAAGGAAAACTATCACCTACCAAGAGATATCCACTTCAAGACCAAAACATGCATATAAACTAAATTTGAAAGATCACCTGCATATTTCCAGATGAAATTTCTACTCACCTTCCATATGAAACCTTGTATTTCACCTTGTATTAAACTTACAGCACATTAGTTTGAATTAATATAATATTTAGCTCAGGAAATGATAACTTAAACAGAAAACTAAATCCAAAAATGTTAAACAATCCAAAGTATAAAAGAAACACAAGAAGAAAATGCTTTCTATATTTTATAGCAATGCAGAAACAAATACCTGGTTGTCCATAGAATAAAACTCCACGGGGAGGTGAAATTTTAAATCGCTGAAAAACTTCAGGATACATCAAAGGGAAAAGAATCATTTCTTTTAAAGAACGAATATGTTTATCCAAACCCCCAACATGATCAAAAGATACCTGTAAAGTAAAACACATTTGCTCTAAAATTCAAATAAAAAGGATAAAACTAAAGCTTAAGTACACAGACGTAGGAAATAGGTGTTTGATAAAAATTCTAGATAAAAGAATTTTAATAGATTGCATTACCGTTTTATCAATGCTCATAGGATCAATGTCAGCTAAGCTACAACCAATTTTCATTCTATCACGTAATGCACCTTTCGAAAGATCATCTTCAATAAAATTAAGAGGAAGGCACCTAAAAAGATAAATGTATATTTAAAAATAGTATTTACATAAATAGATTTTAAGTAAAAAGTTTTAAGCATTATCAATTTAAATATTAAACACTAATCAGCAAGAAGTATTATTCAAATACCTATTTCTGGCTCTAGCCATACTCATTGCTTTTCGTTTTTCAAATCTCCTTTCATCATCACTAGAGCTACTAGATGAGCTGTGAATGGCATGTCTTTTTCTGAAAAAGAAAGAGACCAAAAAGACTAAATTAATACATTTTCTACTTTTACATAAGTATACCAATTTGGCATTATTTTTTGTATTAAGAACTACATTAAATGAAAACATGTACCTGGGGAACTTACAATCATCCATTTTATGTTTAGAATTCAATTATAGCATATCAACAAGATGCAATTAGCATTTCTATATATACAAAATAATAATAATAATTTTCATCAAATCTTTATTTACAAATATTAATAACTGGGAATTAATCAAATACTGGGACAATTTTAAAAGAATTAAATTAATATATTTTAATTCACAAACCAACAGCAAAAACATTATACAAGTTTTCAGCTAATGGATATGCTTTCTAAAATTAAAATTGCTGTACATCAAAATCTTTTAAAAGAAGAAATTAACAATTTAAAATATGATTTAGTTCATATAACAAAAACTTATAAATTCTTTTAAGTAAAATGTGAAATCAAAATAGTAACCTTCTGTACAAATGAGATCTATGTGCTGTACTTTTAAAACTCTCTCTTTCCCTTGGTCTGGCATGATGCTGAGTAGCTTCAAAAATAGTGGTGGTAGCAGACCGTCGAGGCCGAGTTGTTTCTGAAATACATAGACAATACAGAATGTTGAAAAGTCTGCTAATGCATGAATAGCAAAATAAGTAATTCAAATATTGAGATCAATAAAAAAAATAATAGATTGACCAAATAAATTTTAATTCATACTTATAGGGAACTGAAATCTTTCAGTTATTGGCTTTTTAGGTCTTAGCGAATATTTTGAACCATGGCCTACGCTGTTTTCTTGCGATTCACCAACTGATATACCGGCAGGAAACTCAGCTTGAGCTACAAAAATGGAGAAAAAAAATTGTACCATTATAAAACACACTATTGTACCATTATAAACACACTATTAAAACTTGAATACATCATTATTCAATGGGCAAGTTTCAAAATCTCATTCTTTACATTCACTTGAAATCAACTTTTAAAACCATAATAAATTTGAAATAAACAATGTATTATGAAATTTAGTTATCACAATGCTCACTTCAAAGAAACCGAGATAAGATAAACAAAATATAATTACAATAAAACCATTTTTTCCCCATTATATTGTTATCATTTCCCATATGTTACAGCATCCTTTCATAACTGAAACCTTATTCAGAATGTTAGAAATTTATTATTAACTTAAAAATATATAAACAATGAAAAAATTCCATTTATTATACTTGGTAAATTTGTCAGATGCTAGATAAGTATATTTATAACAGTGATACAACATTTGATATTTCACAACATTCAATAAGGAATATTCTCAGTAAATCACAATTTCTACATACTGAGGGTACATTACATAAGAAATACATTATTAAATTAAAATTTTTGTAAACCTGTACATTCAATATGGATCTGAGATTTAATAAGCTATAAAACTGATCTGTAGTATATTATATATATTAACAGAAATTGCAAATCCGTTAAAAAATCTTTAAGAAAATAAACTGTTAGCAAATCTCAAACATAATGCTTCAAAGCATTACAGCAGGAGCTGGTTACATTTCTAAGTGCAATCTACAAATAAATACTCAAAACTTTGAAAATATGTTTAATAATAATAATAATGAAATATATGTATATATGTAATAATAATAAGTTAAATTATAAAATGTATTATATGTTTGATACTAATAAAAATCTAATACACAAAGCAAAACATAGTTTGATTTAAAGTTTGTTAAGATTTCAAGTATTTGGTTAATTTATTATTATTATTATTATTTTTAAATATGGAAAGATCAATATATATATATATATATTTAAAAAGAGCCTTGCAGCTTCTCTTCATTACTTTGATTGATTATTCAAAGTTTTGATCAGAAACTAAAAAATGTAAAGAGATTATTAAAGGGCAAGGATGAAAACTGCATTACAATAAATATTGGGTAAATTTTCCTTCCATTATTAAAATAAATAAAAAAATTGATTCTTTTTTATTCTTTCTTTCTGACCTTTTGATGCATCCTAACATTTAATGATTTTGAAATCAATTCGCTCAAAGATAAAAGATTATTTCAACATTTCATTATTAATATCACATACAAAGTGTTGAGAACCAGTGTAATATAATTTTCCTTTAACTAATGAGCCTAGACATTCACTGAAATGAAAAACATGTTTTTGTCTAAAACCAAAGCGGATGTAGATACCAAATGCTTCTTTTTAAGCGATTATAAAATACGATTATCTACTTCAATTTCTGGTCCATAACCACATTATTAAAATTTTCTCACACACTAAATATGAGGAGAGAATTGTAATTGTCAAATAATTCAACCTTAAGATTTTGACAAATTTCCATGTCATTGCCTCATGTCCATTGACCATTTCCCTGAGTCTGAGAAACACAATTTTGGCAATATATCTGCGAACATGATAACTCAGAAACGCTTTGAGCGCACTGGAAGAATTTTGGTAAATGGAGTTGTAACCAAATTTGTAAATTTCTATCAAATTTTGGATGGAATCTATTCACAAAAAGACTCTAGAGTTGGCTGTTTGAGAACAAGCGAACTTAATAACAACAAAACACGAAAAGCTAGTTAGATAAAATATAGTACATAGGTTTAGCAGTCAAAATGTATTTTCTTATCAAATCTGTCAAATGATCGATAATCTGTTGGTCTATATTTTCACATGCATGTAAATACATTACCTTAAATCAATAAAAATATGTTTTCTTGTGACAACTATAGTTTGTCACATTTCAGCAACAATCAGTTGGTAAAAATGCTAGATTCATACCAAAGATCTATATTTTATAATTATTCACAATGTCATATAATTCATGGACTTACCAAAAGTCCACATTTTTTTGCGGTTAGAAGAGGCTAGAAAATTTAGTGGCGAATATAAGAGAAAGTTTCAGGAAGGCACTCTATCTGGTTTTATAAAAAATCTAAACCCTAATGATCAAAATGCATTTTTCTGATAGCGATAATACATTCAATGGTAAATGTTCTCCTTCTGAATGAATAGTAAATGGGCAAATATGACTTTATTTTATTAATAATAAAACTGCACCTATTATTAACATGGTTAATTGAAATATTTTATCACCTTTCATAGGATAATCGAATGCAAAGTTCATCAAGATATTTATTACCCACAGATTTTTAAAAATTATTAATTAAAGAAATATATATGCAAAAAGAAAAAGATTAGAAGTAATTATATTACTTCTTTCAAGGTCACTTTGATCTTCTATAGTATCTGAATCCGAAATTCCATTCTGATCTTGATCAGTATCTTCAGTGTCTGCCATGCTTCCACCATCTCGGGAAATTCGTCTTGTGTAAAAAGTGTGTACAGTCTTCCTTCTTTTTCGTTTCACTCGACTGTACATATCTTCAAACTCCTAAAAAATTCATTTTCTACTATTAACAACACATATTTAAATCAACTTTTGACATATAAAAACAATTTTAATAAGGAAAGGTAATATTTTCAAGAATTAAGGTAAAATAAACAGAAAATTTTGAAATAATAAAAGCAAGGAAACTAAATCAAAATGAAAATATTTTTACTTTCTAAACATATCTGAATTCTAATCCCTTTTATTTATTTCTAATCTAGTTTCTAATCTTTATTGGAAATCAAGATTAGAAATTTTAAACCAATCTTTTTAAAATCTATAATTATTAATTCGAAAACAAATTGAATTAAAAAGATAAAATCTTGTTGTAAAACTATATGCTACACACATTTTACAAAAAACCCACTGAATTGCAATTATTTTATAACTTAAAGTTATATTTAAAAAACATGTTTAAATAAATATAATTTTTTTTTTTTTTACCAAGCCATCATTTCCCAAGCCTAGCCGTCTCAGTTCAGAACTGTGATTTCGCTCTGACCTTCTAGGCCGTACAGTATCACATGTGGACTCATCCTGTGGACTTCTTTGCTCAGAAGTGAATAGGGACTCGAATTTTGAAAATTCGGGTATACTTGAGGCTAAAAGCCATGTTTGGTTGAGATTATCATAGGTGAATTTCCTCTGTCGAGTGCTGCGACGAACATTTTGCTTTTCATCAATGTGTTCTCCCCCATTCACGAACATTTCATTTGAATTGGAATGTGAAGAGATTGTGGCTAAAGAAGATTTCTGATCTGTGTCTCTACTATTTTCATGCTCCTGTTTTATACCCTGCGATAAGTGATTTCCAAGTCTCCTTAGACCTGAAATATTTGAAAACAATTTTAAATACTACAATACTTTTATTACTTTTTGATTAAAAATGTAGCAGCAAAAATATACATACTATGTCTAACATAGCAACTTTATACCACAATATTTTTCATAACACATCAAAGCTACTCTATTTTATGGAATCATTTAGTAATAATTGTTATTCCACTAGATGGGGAAAATATCAAAAAATTTAGCAACGTTTCTTAATACTATTTCAGAAAAGTATTCTTTCTTTTTGTTAACATATCTTTAGTGTAAATCTAACAATTTAGGAAGGATATAGCTTAAATTGTTTCTTAATCTTTACTAGAAATTTCAATGTGAAAACTTGTCATTCCATGAAAAATCAAAACCTATCAAAAGCTTCTCTTCAGCTTCGTATTAGTGGAAATTGGCTTCATGCAAAGTAAAATGATAGAAAAATAAAATTTTGCTCTAACATCCCTATTGAAGTTATACTCGATAAATGCATTCATCTTCACATATTTTATATTTAACACAGCTTTTTAAAAGCAGAATGAAGGCAAAAACACACAGTTTCAAGTATATTTTTAAATTTTTATTTTTACTTTTTATTACAAATTTTTTCAGTGGTTCAATTCAGATAAATTATTTTCCACAGAGGAAACTAAACATATTTTAAAATACATTTCTACATTAATGTTAAATGGGAATGCCGCAGATTAAATAAACAACAATAAACATATTAACAAGTATAAATAAACAACTGCAAATTGAAAGCAGAAGATTTAGCATCTGCTCAATTGACTGTAAAAACATTAATTTACCAAAAATTAAAAGACATTATTTCAAAGGAGATCTAATCAGTCCTTGGAAGCGCTTTTTTCCCTCAATGCAAAAGTTCCTACTCCTTAAAATTATAAATTTCCACAATATTTAATACAAGTTTTAATAAGAGCATAAAATAAATAAAATTGTTCATGTATATTTTTTAACAGCATACAGCCTTAAAATAATTCATCGAAAATTAGCTTAAGAAATATTTAATAAGGTGGAATACCTTCAAAAATCAGAATCTCTACAAATCAAAATATATATATTCAAATAGTTAAAAAAAAACCTTTATGCATTTACCATTCCTCCCAAACTGGGGCAAATGATCATTTACTTTACTAGGAATCTTCCGTCTTCTTGTAGAATTTGTATAGGAGCTTTCATCTGTTTCTGTATCCTAAGAGTATATTTTACAAATCAGTCAGTGTAATCTAAATTCATAATAACTAATACTAAAATACAGAGCAAAGATTTATCAAAGAACAAATTGAAAAGATTTGTACAAAATTGGTACTAAGTTATACTTTTATATACAAATGAAAACTACTGACAAGATTTTTTAGTAGCTGAAGACTTTTAAAGGACTATAACAATAGGGTGTAACCTTATTATTATTATTTTTGTAGTTATTGTTTCCCAGATATGCAGCCAATTCATCTTTTAACAGCTGGAATTTAAAACCACAATATATTGCTTTTATAAAAATATAGTTAGGACCAAATAGCATAATCACAAGTTAAAATGAAAAATGCAGCAGCATATAATTCAGTCTGTTATAAGAATGCTCCAGGATTTGTTGCATTATTTGACCATGACCGAAAGTATAAAATTTTTCGCCAAATTGCAAAACACAACATTAATATAACAAAACTAAATTAAATCCTTTACTAAATCCAATTATTATAAAAAATGATTAAAAAAACTTAAATGATTATTCTTATTTCTTTATATTAAATGCACAGAAACAAATAAAATGTATGCTCACTATTTTTTTTTTTTTTAAAGCCTCAAATCTTATAATTTTTATTGAATTTAACTATGTTGGTTAGTTGGATGCGGTTATTTCCTGGCACAAAATCCTTTTATAGGATATGCAGAAAAAGTAACAAGAGAAAGACATTAAAATATTACACATATTTACAGGACAAAACTACATATTTAGGTTTCAATTGTTAATATTTTTGGTACTTATGTACTATCAAAACAATATTGGCAACATTGAATAAAATGTAATGTTGTCAATATTAAAATTCCCAATTCACTGCCTTAGACACATGTGAAATCAGGATTGCCAATTTGGTGAGTTATCTGAAAGTTGGCATGGTTGCAATAGTATGCAAGTGCCATATTTTTTAAAAATTCAAATCAATTTTACTCAGAATTAATAAAATAATTTTTAAATAAAAAAACTTGTCATAAGTAATATTTGTACTTTAATTTTATATCTTAAGAACTATCTAAATCAAGCAAGCAATATAAAAGAAAACATATACAAAGCATTAAAATACAGCATTTCAAACTAAATTTAGAAATGATAAATCTCTTTAATCTTCCAAGTGGCTATTGAACTAATTTGCCTTTCCTCTTCCCTTGCTTAACCCTGCACTAATTAAGTCCTATTTCTTATAGCAGTTTGTAAAAATTAATTCAATAAAAATAATTTAAATCGATGGTTTAGCAGTCATGAAGCACAAATGTCCTGTATCAGCATTAGTGGCAACAATGGATGACAGAACATTAAAGTATATATGACTTTTTTCACGTCAAATATGATAAAATGGTTTAAAAAAATACTATGGCACGGGTATTATTTACACTTTATAAGGCACTGATGATCAATGGAGGATGAATAATACACTATGCTCAGATACCACCGATTTAAATTATTAGGTTGTAAGTACTCTTCAAAAATCATGGCTTTGTTTTGAAAACTTATTGTCCGAAGTAATAAAATCAAAATAAGAAGCCAGCTTGGCAGATTAAAAGAATTGAACTCAAAATAAACAAATTAAAGGGTATTATTATATTAGCACATCATTTGATTTAAAAAAAACATATCCTATCTCAATAATAATTTGACAACTTTTAATGACAATTTTCAAATTTTAGTCATGATGCTAATTGAGCTCTGCTAAAAGAATAATGCAATTTAATAAATAGAGAGATTTTTATTAGTTCATGAAATAAATTATACATAAAGAAATTTATTTGGACATAGCCTTAGATTTTAGATTATACATATTATATATATATATATAGATACACACACACAAAATGAGCAGTTTTCACATCACAAAATCTAATAAAACACTTTTTTTTTCTTTCTTATCATGCATACAAAAATCAAGCAAAATCATTTTAAGTAATACATGCTGTGCATTCAGATAAAGAAGATTAAATAGATTCAGAAATTAAACATTAAAAAAATTGAAGATAAAGAGTTAAAGGAAAAAAAAAAAAATCAATCAAATCACAAAGATACAGTAAAGTCATCTACTGCATTATTAACAGCATTCAAAGAGACCTTGAAGGAAAAAGAATTATTTGAATTTTTTTCCCCTAACAATTCATATAATTACTGAAAAATTATCTAACAAGATCAATAAAAAGGTTGAGAAGTAGACCAACTGAAAAAGATGCAACTCAGCACAATTTCGGAAGATATAAACAGCTTCTATAATAATTTTTCAAAGCAAAGTTGTTTGCTTTCATAATTTATTAATCTGAAATAAAACCCTCAGCACTTTTTCATATTAAGCAAATGCTTGGCTATTAATGCATGATTATAAATGTAACAAAATGTTATAAAGGAGTGAATGAATCATACTCGATTCCAAACAAATTTATAAAACACTTCTATTTCTAAAATGTTACAATAATCTCATTTAACCAACAAAATATAGCTGTTTCAATTAATAGACATTAAAACTCTGTAACCTTCAAATTTAAAATCTTAATTCTTCTTAAAAAAACAAACACCTCTTTTAAAGTTTTATAATAAATGTTTTGAACAGCCTATTTAGTTTCAACTTAATGATCACTATAACAAGAGCGTAAGCTCAATAAAACAACTTATTAATATAGTTGCTTTTAAGTTTGATGCATAGTTCCTTTACGAAAACTAATTAAAAAAGATTCTCCTAAAGGCACAATGTGTTAATTTATTATTATTAGCTATTTATATATTAATGCTTATTTATAAGGATAGCTATATTTCACTTTTGTAGTTAAATTAAAAGCATTCCATTATCTTTGCTTTGGGATATTTCACAAGCCAACATGTAAGCCCAAATTGCTAAACAAATTTCAACTAATATATATTGTCCATTAGGTACATTTATTTAATTTTTGAAGTAATGAAAGCAGTTTGAAATTAAACCTTATTTTTGGATATATTTTAAATATAGCTTTAAAAATTGCTATTAATAATTTTTCTAGAAAAAAAATTAACGTTTTTCCTCATAATTATCACATTTTTGGTATTTTTAATATAATTTGGAAGAAATTTAATGAAATCTAAGCTTAGGAATAAGTGGGTAAAGTGACCCATTAATTCCTAAGATAGACTTCATTAATTCCTTATTCTAATGTCTGATGATGTGAACGTTATGGCAATAATGTAAAATCTCGTTTCAAAATTATAAACAAATCATTTGTTTGAAAATAAATGGACTGTTTTGGATTAAAATATATAAAAATGTTATTTAAACTTAAAGAATTTAATGCTTATTATCCTTCATATCATTTATTCTAGTATCAAGTTGTTATACTAATATCAAAATTATACAAAAGTTCTTGTGTAATTTCCCCCTCTTTCAGATTTTTTTTGAAGACTATTTAGATTCAACAGCAAAAGGACCCTGTTTTAAATAAAATAAAAAAAAGCTATGAGAAATGACAATACCACTTATTATATATTTGTCGAATAAAAGAAATGAAGTCAAAGCAGAATTTTTAACCTTTTTTTTTTAAAAAAGAGTCATCACAGAACAATGAAATTGCAAATACATATCATGAAATCATAATTATAAGTATTTGGAAAAAATACTTTACTTCTTTAAAAAAAATCATTTATTTATAATAGGGCTTATTTCAACAAAATTTGCAAGGAAGTTCACACCATTTCTATTTAGAAAAGATATACAAAATGCTTCTTTGAATGTGTATCTCTATAATGGATGGAAATTTAGAATATTATTGAAGCATTCCTAGCTATTATAAAGCAATTTGAAAATGTTTTAATCAAACAAACTTTTACTCATTTTAAAGAAAAACAATCATATTATTTTGTGAGGTTGTAAAAAAGAAATTTCTATACAAGGCAATAAAATAAGTTAAAATAAAAGTACATAGTATCGAATTTTATTAACTGTTTTATATCCAATAAATAAGTATTTAGCTCTCTTCATTTTCCCTACATTTTTTAGTTTAATTTTGCAATATTTTTGGAGGAAATTTATTTAAAACTACACAAATATGAGTGTAACTTTTATCAGAATCTTCCAATCAAACAATACAAATCAAAAACTGTTTTCCTTTCCTCTAACCCTCTAATTGATTATCCTGTGTGTTGGAACTCAATTATTTTCTGCTACCTTCCATGATTTTCAAAAATTAATGTGTTTATATTCTACAATTACAGATTTGAATTTTATCATGTTATTAACTAGTAGCAAATAATAACAGTTCATTTAGTACCATTCAACTTTAGTGGTGCCCAAAAAGCCCCAAGAAAATTTTTTTGACAAATTATAAAAAATACTCAAGTTCATTATTTATTATGAAACATTTTGAATGTGCAAATCACATGCTACTGTTCAGCAACGGATTGTAAAACCTTTCTTGTTTTTGCGCTTGTGTTGGGATGGGTTTAATTCGTCAAAATAGGAGTGAAAGAAAAGATGAAAGGTGGAGATGTTTACATTTACTAGTATCTAATAGTTAAATCCAAGGTCAAAGAGAATACCAGAAATGCACTCATTGTTCTGTGTCCCTTAATGAGATGGAGTCGTCGAAATGTGGTTGTCTCGTAATCTGTTTATGAAGAGTATATAGTTTACAATTCAAATCACCAAATTGGAGAAATTTTTTCTAGGTGCTTTATGGTTGCCATTACAACTGACAAGTACCGTTCATTTTATAAGAAAATTTGTATCCATTGTATTTGAAAAGCAATGTTTGCCAATCAAGTGTATTCTATATGTACACATCAATCCAAATCCTCACTTTGGTGAGGTCGGAGAATAATTCTTTTATCTAATAAAAATAAAATCTTATTCGCAGTATTGTTATTTTAAAAAATTTATTATGCAACCATCTGTATTACATTCAACATGCATATCTGTCTCCATCCGATTTTAAAAAGTGGAAATTGAGGGATTTTAAAAAATAAATTCTACAGTTAATCGATTAAAAAACATGGCAATCACAAAGTTAAATACTCTTAAGAACAATATTTTAATTTTCTGAGCAAAATGAATGAACTATTATTTCTTAACATTTTTGAAATTCTCACCAGTCTTCTAATAACTTTTCTAATTTTGTTTGCTCATATAATTAATTTCAAAAAATCTTAATTTCTATAGAAACGAAAACTCCAAAAATGGGTTCCACTTCTACCATTTTTTCCCACATTTTATTGTGTCCTTTTTCTTTAAAATAGATTAGAAATTCTCAACTTATAGTATACTATACCATCGAAAATATATTTTATTTATATTATTTATTAGTGACATATTACATTATTTTTGGTAGTATAATTGCCAGAAAAAATTGTAAACGAATGTTCAAAATGCATATAAAATGGTACCCCCTTTTAACATTTGGTTTTAATATTTATTATTTAGATGTACACATATCCCCCCCTACCTTTGGCAATAATGGCTCAACAGATCATATGCTGTTTAAATTCAAGAAAGATGTCAGTTTGTAAGATATTTTATGCAACAAAAATTCCATGGCTGAGTTAAAAAAAATAGCATGCAAACTTTATTTGAAAGAACACAAATATCAATTCATTTTTGAAAAATAGATCATTTTTAAAGCCTTTCAGTACATTACAAATTAAATCAATTTCAGCTATAAAATTTTATATACATATAACATGCATTCAAAATTTGAAGTTGACTTTTACTTGAAAATTCTTAATATAAATCAAAAACTGATTATGAAACAAGCTTAGCTGTTCAAATTAACTATCATCAATAATAACTTCTTTAAAATTGTTATTATACTACCCACTATTTACTGCAATTAATTAATATTATTATGCATTTCATTCTTTGAAATGTTTTATTCTTTGATTATAAACATCCAGTCAAAATGTATTGATTCTAAATGTTTTTATGATAATACATATATTTTTAATTCAAATTTATGAGGCTAAAAACTTTCAAAGATTGAGAACTTCTGATATAAACACAAAGATTTAGAATTAGAATAGAAATGGATATGTTTCTGGCAAAGAAGGCTAAAAATTCTAATTTTCAATGAGGTACTTAACCCTAAAACAATGAGTAAACTTATTTGTAATGAAAGATTTGAACACTTCATGCTTAAAAAACAAACATAAAGTAATATTTAATGCAATAAAACAAAATGAAGGAAGGAATCACTGCAATTAGATAGCAAGTGCTTGATCAATGCCATGGTGCAAAATAAGTGCATGCTTTAGAAAAGGATTGTTAGTCTTGTAGAAAGAAATTGGAATATAATAAATTGAGATATTATCCAAATAACAAGCAATATATATAATTAAAATATATATTGTCTGAAATGAAGATCAATATCTGCAAAGATACAATTGTACATTTACCCTTTTAATGTTTGATGTATGCATTTGACGCAAAACAAAATACTACAAACTTTTGTCTTTTGAAATTCAGTTTTGATTACAAACTAAACACAGACAGCAGGATAATCTAAAACAAACAAAAAGGTGATTGAAAGCAAATTTAAAAAAGCATTAGGCTTCAAAATTAGCAAGCATATTAAAAATTAGAGCTTTGCAAGCAGATAAAATTGAAAGCAATTCTAATACAAAAAAATAAAGCATTAAAACTACTTTTGAGTAATATATATTCACAGCAAGCACATTTTAGGATGGAAAAAAATATTTTAATTTTTTTTTGTTAAAGTTAGTAAATATAACTAATGAGAATTTAATAGACACTTAAATAAAAGGTTTCTCCTGAATCTTTTTTTAAAATGTAACCACTTTATTAGAAAAACAGCCTTTAAACAATTTTTTTACTTTACCAAACAGAAAACAAATAGATATCACAATCAAAAATTTCGCAGATAAAAAAAGTGTGATTAAGTGGCATAAAAATGTTCAAATATGAATCAAACTTTGATCTAATGCATTAAAATTTGTTTTAGATCACATAAAATACTCTGGCAAATATATTTTAAATACAAATTATTTATTTTTAATTAAAAAGTATATGTTTGAATTAATGAATAGAAAAATAATTATTACAAATTCCATAAAATTAATTTAAATACACAATTATTAATATTTTCTAAACTATAA
The DNA here is from genome assembly GCA_026543865.1 of Argiope aurantia. Classification (NCBI taxonomy): domain Eukaryota; kingdom Metazoa; phylum Arthropoda; class Arachnida; order Araneae; family Araneidae; genus Argiope; species Argiope aurantia. Next base: position 1,754 of record JAPMOR010031586.1, on the reverse strand, counting down.
CTTGCATTTAAATTATGAAATTTTTTTTATTAGATCATATTTAATATTTGCGCTAAAAATAAAAATCTTTGAAAATTTAATCTATTTATTTCATGTAAAAATTTAGAAAAAACTTTACATAAAGTTTACTTATATTTGTAAAAAAAATCGAGAAGAGAGAATTAGTTTTTTTTGACAAGCACAAGAAAAAGAATACTGTAATTTTTTTTTACACAAGAACAAAGCTTAAGCCTTAATAAACTAAAAGAGGCCAGATAAGAAGAATCATAAAGATTAATATTTCTAATATTAGTATTTTCGTAAATAGAAACAAAATTTTAACTCATTCATTGACCTTTCATAAAAAAAGAAAATGTAAGAAAACTCTTCACAGGTCATTATTGTTTGGTTCAATTTACATAGAGTAACTAAAAGAAACTCACTCTATCATCGTCTTTATCAATTCCTCCTCCGCTTGATCGAGTTTTCATTCTGAATTATTATATTGGATAACAAAATATATCATATTTTTAAGAACATGTTGACTTTTGTTTTAGTTGCAGACTTTAAACCTAACATAAACATAACACCACGGCCTCATGTGCAGCACAAAAACATCACACAACTAGTCTACAGGGTTGCCATAGCATTAAAACAACCTTTGCGAGATATAGGTGGCAGGGTTCCTGGTGTATTCGTAAATCCTTAAGTTGATTTCACGCTAATTTCAAAGATTGCATTGCATAAAAAAATTTGAAAAGTGAACAAAAAAAGAAAATGTAACTTTTGAGACTTATATTTACTAATATTTGAGAAGAAAGTACACTTGAAAATAGTTTTTTTTTTTGGATTTTATATTTTTCGATTAGTTAGCCTTAGGATATCTATCGCCTTGTCGGGGTATTTCAAATAAGTTTCCGTATTGGCGCGATTTTTGAACAAAATCTGTGTTTCTCCTATTGTATTTATTAGAGCTGTAAATGCTTTATACCGCAACAAGACATAAATCTGCGTGACAGACTATTCAAAAATAACTTGTTGTTGTATATTTTATAGATTAAATAAATGGATTTTATTTCATGATTTGACATTTTTTATTTCATTATTAATATACTTTAATTAAATGTTTGAATATCATTATTTAAATAGCTGTAAATTTTGATAAAATTTGAAATAAAAAAAACTTTAAAAAATAAATGAAAGAGTTAAAATAATTAATTTATTAATTGTCAAGCGATGAAGACTAAAATTTCAAATTTCCGTTTTTTTAAACAAAATCACATGGTTTTAGAAATTGCCTAGAATTATTACAAATTCTTGCCCATCGATTTTTAAATACCTTTTTTGAAAAAAAAAAATTAAACCAGGGTTGATCAAATAGAAATTATGTTTTAAAGTTAATTTTTATTTTAAAAATGCATTAAAAATTAATAATAGCAACAAAAAAAAACCTTATTAATATTCCAGTCAAGATTTTAACAAATCAGTTTTTTTTTAAATTAAAATTTTAGTATTCCTTGTTTTAAATAAAATGCTGAATTCAAAATTTCGAAAATACCAAGAAGATTTTAATTCAGGATTCTTTTTAAGTTGATATTTTAGTATCCCTTCGTTGCCCTTATCAAAGATCGCCACGTGTATTCAATCGCCACGTGGTCGGAAATCCCATGTGATATAAGACTAGTGATCATTGGTTTCGCGCCCTTCCTTCCTTACTTCTGGTTTTGTTCCGCAATATATATATATATATATATATATATATATATATATATATA